>JANAVB010040014.1:690805-728305 GCA_029216955.1 Iris pallida | reverse complement strand
TCCAGATTTATGGGGTTTGGGGCATTTGGCAAATGTCCAAAATGCCCTCCAAGGCCCCTTTGAGTCAATTTTGTCTTATGTGGAAATTTGGGGCTAAAAGGGTCAAGTTTAAATGACCAAATGGACCAATTAAGTCATGTGGGATTAGTCTAAATGCACTATACTAATTAGTGGGATTTATGGGCCATGTCTAGCTAAACTCTTGGTTCCAACTAGAGTCTAAGCTACCCGGGTCACTAACATAAGTCGAAATGAGCCAAAACTCAAACTCGATCAAACTAAACCCGAAAATACAATACTAAAATATAAAAATACTCAAAATATTTAAAATGTGAAAAATGACCAAAATTATAATACATCAATTTAAATATTATTAAAATAATATAAAATTCACCAATTAATCAAAATCCTAAATAATTCAAAAGTCACAAACTGACCAAAATACCCTTAGCCTAAAAAGTGGTAATTAGCTAATCTAATCACATGGGTTAGGCCTCCATGGTCATGGTTAGTCTCTAGGTTAAGCAGCTCTAAGGTTATACTAGCCAAAGAACAAAATCACAAAATACTAATTAAATTAAATTAAAATAATCAAAATCACCAATAAATTAATAACATGATTTAAACATATTATTAAATAATCAATTTTATAAAAGTTTAAAATTACCCTCATTTTAGAAAAGTGGTGGTTATAATAAATTTTCGATAAAAAAAAATGATCGAAAAATAAATAAACCAGGAAGAAGCGTTTGAAACTCCAAAAGCCCTAAAATGCTCTAAAATGTTTTCAAAAGAATTCAACAAAAGTCCATCAATCGAAGACTCTACCCACCTTAGAAAATTTCTTACTCGAAAATTTCGAATGGCACAATTAGTCATGATCAAGAAATGATATGATCGCTGCTCAAATTAGGTCTAAAAGATGACGATTCAAAAATAGAAAGATATGGAGGAAACGAACAATCAATTTATTGAGAAGTCGGTAACTAGGAATAATACACAAATCAATTTAGAAACTTTATAGTCGTATGCCAATAAAAGATGTAGCCTATATGGTATTCGAGTATCGTAAACATATCTGAAGTCGTCTTACCGAGAATTCATGCCTCGCCAGTGTACAGCTGGCTGCAATAAACTCTTGATTCCACAACTCTAGCAAGGATACGGTAACGAATACCCTATCAACCCTATCCAATCTGGACATAAAAACTTAAAGACGAAGATAGGACGACCGAGATATAGCTTTGACATCATTTAATAACTTTTACTTACTCGAGATTACTTCAACTTAGGGATCATGCCTCGTCAGTGCGCTGCTGGCTGCAGTGAACCCACAGTCTCCATAAGTCAAATAAGTGGCGACAGTGCGCGGCTGTCTGCCATCATAAGTCATCAAAATTATTCTAACTATATCTTCCAAGAATATCAAAGGAGTTTAAAAATACCATACAAATTGATAAAGATAGAAAAAAAGTGCAATTATATGTTCTTCAAGTATAAGATTCAGTTTCTTGAAAAGAAAACAATTGATTAGGGAGGGAGTGACCGAAGGCAAAAAGGAATATAAATTTAAATTTATATCGCTCTAATATTCAAGATCGAGGGAAAGATATGTATAAAGCACTATGTCTACCAATTACGAATATATTTATACACTAATGTATAGGTATAGCCTAAGTAAATCCCAAATTTCACAATATCATTCTAAGAAAATATAAATTTAAATAGCAATAAATACATATATTATTTTTAATATATAATTTATAGAAATTATTCACAATACTAGAATTGGACTACCAATATATATACACATCTATATGTCTACATAGACGACATTGGTCTTACTACAAGACCACCAAGACTAGGGTTGACTTCGGGTTAATTCGGAACAACCGGGTTTTCTAAAAGCCAAAAATCTTAATAATAATAATTAAATTACTCCTAGGATTATGTCACGATTTGGTCTGATTTTTCTAGTTAGCATACACCTATGACTCGGTCCTCTCTATCATGGCTAGAACACTAGTCGAAGCACTTGACAACACCCTCAGTGCCAAAAAATTTGGTCATCTTGCACTCCGAAACTTAACTGTGACTAAGGCCGTCTATACTAAATATTTATAAAATTCTAAAATTATATTTTAATTCAAACAATTGAATAAAAGGGTATTTCTCAAACATTCGAGAAGATGTTACAAATCTGCCTTCATGAGAAATACCGTCAAATCAAAATGCAATAGTGTATCCTTTCATGAAAGTCATCTAGTGAGATCTATGTAGCAACCTTAACTACCCAAATGTCACATTAAATTAGGGACTCCTAATCCTAATTATTCTCTTAAAATTGATTTACTCCTAGTTGTGAATGAGCATTTCCTAGTCGCAGGCTCGCAGTAGTACGACTAATGTGGTACTACCACGAGTTCGCAACCTTTTGCGAAAACTGACCTGCATGGGCCACCACAAAAACTTGTCACGACTCGCACCCGCTTTTCGGATACGAGACGTGTCCAAGCCAGCCTACGCCGCAGAGTCGGCGGTAGAATACTGTCAAGCCCGCAATAAATAAATGCTCAAAATACAACATTTGCTGCTTATTCACATTTCTAAATTTATTACAATATTTACATTATTTGAAATTAAAAGAAATAAAAGATTTTACAATTAATAAAAATGGTACAACTGTTTTCTATTTCTAGGTTGACCTCAGCATACCCAAGCCTTCCCAATGCTAAGAGTGATTGCGGCTAAACCTGAAAAATATTAGTTTCCAGTCAGGAATAGAACAAGTACACAAACCGACGACAATGCAAAAACACAATAGAATTAACAAGACATAAAAATAACATATGAGAGATAAAAAAACTGGAAGATAACTGATGTCATAGCACGATAGAGAAGTAAACAAAGAAAAACTAATAAAAGACATCTATCTAGGTGTTGTGAAATATCCGTTTCGACATGTGAACGGCTAGGGGGTAAATCCGACACCTGCACGTGTCGTGTACAGGTGCTATTGTTCACGAATAGACATCATAGGATAGTTCTGGGTAGTCCACATGTCTACTAAGATATTTTCCCTCCCGACTACTCCGTGTGACGAGCGTGTCAACAAGCAGCAAGATATATGTATAGACATGAAATGAAAAGACTACTATGAATCGGAAAGCAATCAGAAAGTGTACTTGCCTGAGGTCCTTAGCTGGAGAAACCAATAATAATATACCACTCAATGAGCCATAATCAGTCAACACATGCAAAAGTCTCCAGATGCTGAAATAAATATTACCAACGTTCTCAGAATAGTCAAATTAGCTAGGATTGCCTGTCCTTAAGGCCAATTCTGGATACAGAGGCAAAACGGTAATTTCGGGCAAAAATGATGTCCGCCGTTGGACCCGCTTTGCACCGAAAAGTGTGCCAGAGTCAATGGTCTCTAAAGTCGTCAAACTACATGTCTACGGATCCAATTTTCCGATACGAACCCAACCAAATGTCCAAAGTTGGATTCCTGCGGACCGTGCACAAAATCGCCCATTGAGTGGAATCCATTAAGATATAGCTAGAAGTAATATACATATATTTTATTTTATTTTGGAAAATATTTATTATACTAGAAAACTATATTTTGCTAGTTAAATAATTTTAGTTAAAATACTTTGAAAGCCAAAAAAATCATTTGTGTGGTTAAGCCCAACTTGAAAATAAATGTAGGGCCATGTCCAATATTATTTTGTTACAAAATAAGTTTAGAAGATATTTAATAAGTATTTTTATTTAAAAAATGAATAAATATAATAGCAATATTAATAACCCTAGTAATAGTAATATTATACTAAGTAATAATAATTTCCTTAATAACAATTTACTTAATAATTTAATTATGAAGACCTTACTTTACTCCCAAATCTCTCGTTTACATCAGTATATCAATAATTACTCCTCAGAACTCAGAAGAAAGAGGAGTGAGAAATTAAAGAAGAGAGAAAGGGAAATGGGGAAGAGAGAGAGGAAGCTGACGGAGGGAGGGGTTCTTCCCGAGCTCGTCGGGCGGCGCGCGACACTAGAGGAGGGGCGAAGCGGCGTCGGCGCTCACCCTAGGCGGATGCTCTCCGCTTGGGTGCGCCGCTCGGTGGCAGGCCGCGGGCGGGAGCTCGGCCACGCGGCAGATTCCACGAGCGCGGCGATCGCTGGGTCAACTTGGGGTAGGACTGCTCTCCGGTCGACGTCCTCGCTGAGGGAGGCTCAGCTGCGAGCGGCCGAGGAAGAAAGTGGAGGGAACTCACCGAGAGGGTTTTCCGTCAACCGGCGGTGGCTCGCACGCGCCGGCGAGACCACACGCGGAGGGCGGCGCGACGACTCTGCCAGAGGCGAGGCTCGGAGAGGCGGTTGCTCTCGTCCACGGCGAGGTGGCATCGACGTCCCAGATCTGCGGGGGTCGGGCAGAGCGTTCGACGCCGGCGGCTGTTACGGAGAAGGGCGCGACGCGATCTGTTGTGCGCCGCACGGTCGGTCACCGGCACAGGCTCGAAGAGGCGCCGACGAAACCTCGGTCGAGGGAGAGGACGACGAGGGCGTTGGGTTCTGTCCTCCCGCGGGAGCTGGCGGAGGCGGCCGCGGAGTGGCCCAGGTGCGGAGGTTGGCGACAGCGACGCAGGAGAGGGAGCGCAGCACGGCGGCGCTCGGCTTCGACGAGGCTGCTGTACGGGTGGAGGCGGTAGAGGGCCACGGGCCCGGTACAGCGCTCGCGGGGACACGGCACGGTCGATGTGCAGTGGACGCGCCGGAGGAGGCGGGTCCAGATCTGCTGCGGTGCTGGGTCGGCGTGGGGGTTCTCGATGGCTGGCAGCGGTGGACTCGGGGTACGTCGTCGCGTCTGACTTGGGGACGGGCGGAGGCCAGGTTCTCTCTCACTCTCCTTCTTTCTCCGTGTGTTTTGTTTGGCTATGGTGGTGGTGGTACAGGAGGTGGGGATCGGCCAGAATAGTCAGGACAAGAGTCGGGAGTGGTGAGACGTCCGTGTCGGCCTGTCGACACGGACATGGGATATTGTTGGAGTTATAATCTTGTGGAATAAGATGGAAATGACACGGACACACGGGTCCGGACATGATAATCTCTGTGATAGTGGTGGTGTTGTGCTGATGGAGATGGTGGCTAATGGTTCGGATTTGGGGGTCGGCCAAGCGGAGATGGACGATGGTGGTGGCGGAAGTTGTGTTGATAAAGGTGATAGATGAGAAAGTTATGAGGCAGAGGGCCACCTTAAATAGGAGTTTTAGCGCTAGAATGTTGAGAATAAAAAATCTAACCAGATAAGACTTTTATTTAATTTAAAATCAGAAGATATCTAAAACGATTTAATCTAGTCATAATCTATTTAATAGATAATAGTAATTAGTAATAACTAAAAATGCAAATTCAAATACTAACTAATAATATTCTTTATTATCAAGATACCGTAAAGTATATTTTATTTATAAATCAAAATTCTACTAATAGATAATACTGCCAATTTAAAATTGATAGCTAATATTGTCAAAAGTTTAAATTATATGGAATAACTTTTTAAGCCAAAAATTAATCTAATCGTAATCTTACTAACGATTGCCATAATATTTTTAGAATATTAATCCCTATTGATAAATAATTCAAATCGAATGAGTTAAATCAAAATGAAGTAGGTGATCGAATAAAACTTAATATTTTGTCAAATAACATATTTCTAAATCAAAATAACATTATTTATCACTATAATATAGATAGCATCTAATGTCATCGAATAGTTTATAACATATTCCAAAATTCTATAAATTTTTATAATTTACAAATAATTTTTCAAAATTAATATTTGATAAAAATTGAAGGTAGTAACAAAACATCTTTCATAATTCTAACTATATCCTTCAATAAAATATTTATAAAAAACAAATTAGCCCTCTCAAAGTATTTAATTTTAGAACTTGTTTTCAATAGAAATTAATCATAAAGTTATTCGCAAAGCCTCGACGAAAACGACCTTCAAGCACAATAAAAGGAAGAAGAAAAAATTAATAATTTAGAGAGATTCGGGAAGAGGGGTTACATGCGCAGTTCATTTGAAGGGTGCTCCATTTGATTTTTATTGCTTTTTTGATGGGTACAACTTGATTTTTAGGACCTACAATGGTTATCCGACTTTCAAGGTCTAGCCAAGGACCGAGACCCACTGAGGAGCCACTGACAATCAGACTGCCAAGAGCCGGCCAACAACAATCAGAAGAAATTAATCCTTCTGTTAAGCCGATGATCATTCGTCTTCCCATGACAAGTCGACAGCCAAGCACAAAGCCAGGGACTGCTAGTGAGCCAACGACTCCACGTCCAGCACTACTAGTAGAACCCTTGATGATCAAGATGCACAGGTCATCCTTCCAATCCTCGGTAATGCACGGGGTGGCTGAACAGGAGCTAGGGACAAATCGATAGCTCAGTACTAAGCCCGGGACCACTAGCGTACCAATGACTCTACGTCCTGCACCACTAGTGGAACCCTTGATGATCCGGCTGCCCAGGTCATCCTCCAGTCTTCATTAATACAAGGGATGGCTGAAGAGGAGCTAGAGCTAGCCAAATATGTGGCCACACACACTGATGTTCCTTCTGTTGATGATGTAATCCCACCAGAGAAGATACGTTATTTTATCAATAAAAGGGCTATCTTTGAACTACCTCGAGCTTAACAAGCTTCGTATAATGTATGCTATGGAACACGGTATGGGCATCAACTTACACACACAAGTGACAAATGTCTATACTACGAATCAACTTACTCTCGTGGAAGGCGCATGCTTCATAGTCGCGGAAGAAGATCATCCAATCATCTTCGGCCGAAAGAATGGTCAACATTCCTTCAGGCCAGAAGAAGTCGATCTCGAACCCGACACCGGGAGACTGACCCTTTATCTGTATAGCTCCCGATCCAAGTACCTTATGCAAAAATAGGTTTATGATATGGAGACTACACCGGGTTTGAACTACGGCACCGGCCGGCGACTACCTTTGCAATTGCCAGTCCCAGTTGAAAAACTACGGGATTATTACAGTAAGACCAGGCGTGGTCTACGCTATGTTACACCTACAATAACTCCGGAGAGCTCGAATGAAGAATGTGAATGGCATTCACATTCAACCGGATCACCCACTTCCGATTCAGATGTCAGCATCGGGGACGTACTCAGGCAAGCTTGGTCGGTCAATATGGCATTTACTGACGCCTACGAAGAAGATGAAGACATACCCAAACTTCTTGAGTTAGAGCCTTGGATCCAACAGCTAGATGCGTAATGGGATAAGCGTTTCGAGCAAAGAGAGCCCCTACCGAAGATGAGGTCATGCAAGTTGACTTCGGCGATGAGTCTTCTTCAAAGCCAATCTTTGTCAGCAAAAGTCTGACAGACAAAGAGCGGGAGTCGTTATTTCAACTCGTCAGAGAGTATATTGACGTGTTCGCCTGGAGCTATGAAGACATGCCAGGGCTAAACTCCGAAATTGTACTCCATAAGCTCAACATTCGTTCGGACGCGAAGCCGATCAAGTAACAGCAACGACAGTTCCGCCCAGACTTTATGAATTCTATCGAAGCTGAGGTCAACAAACTAATAGTCAGCGGCTTCATCCGGGAGGAACAACATTCAAACTGGGTAGCCAACATAGTACCGATCCTCAAGAAGAATGGGAAGATCCGAATTTGCATCGACTTCCGAAATCTGAACGAAGCATATCCTAAAGACGAGTTCCCTCTTCCTATTACGGACATAATGATTGACAACACATGCGGCTTTGAGCGCATGTCGTTCATGGATGGCTTCTCAGGATACAACCAAATCAAGATGTTTTCTGACGTCGAAAAGCATATATTATTTCGAACGCCGGTTGGCGTATACTGCTACACAGTCATGCCCTTTGGTTTAAAGAATGTTGGTGCCACATATCAACGAGCTATGAGTGTCATCTTCAGAGATAACCTGCATAAGACAGTGGAATGTTACGTCGACGACATCGCTGTCAAAAGCCGTTCTAAGGAAGAACATCTGCACGATATGAGGACAGTATTCGACCTGATGCGAGCACACAACTTGAAGATGAATCCCACCAAATCCTTCTTGGGCGTATCCAGCAAAAAATTCTTGGGTTTTATCATTACCGCCCAGGAAATCCATATAGACCCTGAAAAGACGAAGGCAATCATGGAGATGGGTCCCCCAAAAAATCTTCGAGAACTCAGAGGCCTTCAAGGGAGGATAGCTTATATCAGGAGGTTTATCTCTAACCTCTCCGGGCGATGTCAACCATTCACACACCTCATGAAGAAAGTCATCTCCTTCGTATGGGATGAGGAGTGCCTACGTGCCTTTGACAATATTAAAGAATATCTGTCGAACCCTCCAGTCCTGGTGGCCCCGGTCGCAGGAAAGCCGTTTTTGTGTTATGTGCGAGCGATGGAGCATTCCCTCGGTGCTCTACTAGCACAAAATAATGATACAGGACATGAACAAGCTATCTATTACCTCAGCCACATGATGATAGGACCTGAGCATAGATACACAGCCGTGGAGAAGGAGTGTCCCGTTTTGGTGCTCGCTATTCAGAAGACGCGACAGTATATTACAGGACAGACCATCCATGTTATATCACGAGTCAACCCCCTCAGGGTCCTCATGACCAAACCAGGTGCACTCAGCACTCGCCTTGCTACCTGGGCGATATTATTGTCTCCCTACAACATGATCTTCGTCCTGCAGAAGGCTGTTAAAGGTTAAGCTCTGGCAGACTTTTTAGCGGCCCATCCAAGTTCGAAGTCAACCAGAATATATGAAAAGATCCCAGACGAGGTCACCAATTCAAATATGGCTTCCTATGATACTGTTTGGCGAAAGTTCTTCGACGGTGCTTCAAGAACCGGACCCAAGGGCAATATCGTCGTTGGGGTCAGAGTGGTACTGATTTTTTTCTCTCGATTAGTGATCTATCGGGCATACTCACTCATGAAACCGTGTTCAAACAACATGGCCGAGTACAATGCCTTGGTTATCGGCCTCCGACTTGCAAAGGAACTGGGGGTAGAGTACTTGGAAACATACGGCGATTTACAGTTAATCGTTAATCAGATCCGGGGTTCTTATGAAGTTCGCCATGAAGACGTGATCCCTTATCATCAAATAGCAATCGCCATCATTACGTCCCTGAAAGGATTCTTCATAGAACATGTTCCCAGACTCCGAAACATTGAAGCCAATGCCTTAGCAGGTCTTGTCGCTTCCCTGGCAGTCCCAAATTATACTCATCATTTGGTTGACGTAATAGGCCATAAATTGGTTTGTTCTAAGAACAACGTGCAATTTTCTGTGAGTTACTCTGCCCTAGCGGTCGAAGAGACACAGGACTGGAGATTACCATTTATTGACTTCGTATTCTATAGTATCTTGCCGAAAAACCCGAAAGAAGCCACTTCTATCAGAAGACGTTCTCTCAGATTCTTCAACGATACAGAGACAAAAATACTGTATTGGCGATCCTATGATGGATTACTGCTCCGGTGTTTGTCAGATACAGAAGCCAAAGAAGCCGTACGCGAAGCTCACGACGGCGTTTGTAGGGCCCATTAACCTGGCCCGAAATTATAAGGCCGTATTCGCCGAATGGGCTATTACTGGCCTACTATGGTAGCAGATGCGATAAACTATGCAATAAAGTGTAAAGCTTATCAGGTTCACGCGAATTTTATACATCAACCATCCGAATTCCTAAATCCGACGGTAGCATCCTGGCCATTCGAAGCATGGGGAATGGACATCATTGGTCCAATCACTCCACTTTCGTCCAGAGGACACCAATTCATACTCGCAATTATAGACTACTTCTCCAAATGGGCGAAAGTTGTTCCGCTTGCAGAAGTGAAGACATCAAACGTGATCAACTTCGTCAAGCATCACATCATCTATCGCTTTGGACTACCTCGGAAGATCATCCACGACAATGGTCTGCAGTTCGCGAGCCACGTCTTCTATCGATTTTGCGATAAACATCAAATCCAGAATGTTGCTTCAACATCGTATAACCCGGCGACTAATGGTCTGGCTGAAGCATTCAACAAAACTATAATCAAGCTGCTCAAGAAGTTTGTGTCCTCAAACAAACGCGATTGGAATGAAAAGCTTGGCGAATGCTTATGGGCGTATCATATTACAGTCCGGAAGGCCACTGGGAACACACCATTCTTTTTAGTATACGAAAGTGAGGCAGTTCTCCCATTGGAACTCAAATCCCCTCGTGCTGCGTTGCCCTCATTTACCGACTAACGTCAGATGATAACTACCGTCGTCGGCTATAGAAATTGGAGGCCTTAGATGAGAAGCGTCTGCTAGCTCAACAACGAATCGAGCTTTATCAAGCACGCATCTCTGGAGCCTTCTACAAAAAAGTCAAACTGAGAATATTTCAAGTAGGCGATCTCGTTCTGGCAGTTCGGAGACCGATGGTTATGACTCATAAAACCGCCAACAAGTTCTAACCCAAGTGGAAAGGCCCATTTATCATTGAGGCTGTATTCTCCAATGGTGTATACCGTCTTGCAAAGCAAAATAGAGACTTGCTCATGATGCCCATCAACGACAAGTTCCTAAAGAAATATTATGTCTAAGCGACACCCTCCGAATCAACCGGATTGTTGAGTAATGTGCCCTTAGGTACCGCTGAACTTATACTCTGGTCACTCCAAATGAATTCATATCGCATCTTCTGGGTAGCAAGTCATGTATGATCGTACCTCTGAACTTCCTCCTTAAAAGAGCATTCTCCTCATAATCTATTACCCGCGCTTTTTGTGCATAAAAAAGGGTAACAGGTCCACAAAATTCCTAAAACAACCACGTCGATGTCACCTCTGAGTTGTTTCTCTTCCATCACAAACAAATCACCCCTTACATAGAACTCTCACGTCCATTTTTCCTCTGAGTTGTTCTATGTATTCTTCGTTGAGTCCACTCCTGGCACGTCCTTATTACCTCTGAGTAGGAAGACTCCGTTGTAAAACTCCCATATTTACCACGTCCTCATTACCTCTGAGTAAGTATGTTGGTTTTCTTTCGACTTATTATCCGTACCCAAAACCAGGGTACGCCAAGGATAATAGGCCCATAAATGTCCACAGTTGACCACAAATGTCCACAGTCAATCATAAATGTCCGCAGCTGACCACAAATGCTGTACTAGGTCCTCTAGTACATGCGTCTCTTTTATCACCATTACATGCCTCTGGAGCCTAGCTATTCAATGGCATTCTTTCGCCTAATACCAAGAACTTCTATGACCGCCTTGCCACGGAGTCGTTATAGGTATTTCTATCGAGCTTATTATCCATACCTAAAACCAAGATAACCAAGGTATACCAAGGGTAATAGGTCCACAGAAAGTCCTCCAGTGGGGCAAGTACCATAACACCAAAAATACTATACGAACACAACATATACCACAAATAAAGGATGAAGTAAACATATTCATTCACTTAAAATCAAAAGTCCTACATTTTACTGGGACCAAGTCCCTATTAAAAAAGGAAAAAATGGAGGGATACAATAATGAAAGAGAGAAAAATCTGATCACGGCTTGGCGACGCACAGTTCTCTTAGACGGTCCTTCAGCTTGGTCGTCGACCGCTCAATCCTCAGTGTGGCCCGGCGCTCAGCCTCTTGAGTCAACTTCTCTGTATCCTCCATATGCGCATGTGCCTGCCAACCGTCTTCAATTTTCTTCAGTGCACGCTCCAAGGCAGCAGAGGTTCGGGTGACTGGTCGGTCTTCCAAAAAATTAGCTCATTGTCTTTGCGGGAAGCCTGGAGCTCAGATTCTAAAGAAGCTAATTTTCTCTGAAGCTGGAGGATCTGCTCGTTGGTATCGGCTATCCCATGAGATGCGGCCTCTTCCCGAGCGATACAGTCCTCTCCTCCGCGGCTTAGTTGATCGTACTTCAGAGATAGATCATGAAGGTCCTTAACTAGAGCAGGCTTGGACGTATCCCATACCGTCTTTACCTTTTCCATGGCTTTTATAAGGAAGGCACGCTCCTGATCTATTGCTAAAGACATATTGACTTGCCGCAGTCCTTTAAACTGAGCCACGAGCTGATCAGCTTCTATTAATTTGGGCTCGAAGAGCTCGACCATCCCTGCCCCACCGAGGAGTGTTCTGAGGAGTTCAATCTGACCACGGGCACATTGACGAGCCAATACAAAAGATGTCTCCCTCGCTAGGGCAGCTTCAACCCCTCGTTGCAGATGGTGGTAGAAACTATCAATCACGTCCTTCGACGATTCATCCATAACATCTAAAGAAGACGGTGTCAAAGAAAGAGTAGCTGGAAGAGTCGAAGACGGTTGTAAAGAAGATGTACCAGAGCTTGATGCCCTTATCACTAAGGATACAAGTTTCAAGCGATAGGACGCCTGAATAGCAGTTATCTCCTCCTTCGCAGCCCGAAGGATTCGAAGACTGGGCAGTACAGAAAGTTCAACCTCTGGTGATAGAGTTACGTTAATCGAGCAGGGTGCATGGACCATTTCTCCCTGTCCCGGCAGTTCTACTACGTCTCCTCCTGAACTCGACCCGACAAGAGGTCCCTCGATAGTAGTTGGAGGAGGAGGAGGCATACTTCATTCCACCGGATCCCCTCTGGTGACTTCTCCCCCGATGATGTCCGTCGTCGACGGCAAAGGAGTAGGACCTGTATGTCCGGAGCAACCATCGATCAACTTAACCAGAAGGATATAAAGATAGAGCAAATGAACCTCCTCACTAGTCAAGACATGACATAGCTTACCAGGGGAGGGTTGCTGAAGCTGAGGCTCACTCACAGCTACCGTATCCTCCTCAGCGACGACATCTGAGCCACTTGCAGCCGCCTCCTCTGCCCCAGCTGCCCCGAAGGTGGGTACAACTGGGTAGGTATCAACCAACCGAGGTTCAGCAACCCCAGGGACTGGTTCAGTAGAGCCTACATCTCCCCGGGTTGAGATGTCAGCAGCAGGAGTAACCTCAGCCGTCGTCGGGACGACTGTGGTGGAAGTAAGCTCGACAGTCATAGCACGAATTAAGACGGCTATGGCCGGGTCAACCTCAGAGGCGGTAGCCGGCTCTGAGGAGTTCACTTCTCCTGACGCCTACAAAGAAAAGGAAAATTATCAGATTATATTTCAGAAAAGAAAGAACTAAAAAGATGGTCGTAACTCGATTCACCTCCGAAACGGCTTCGGCGTCCTCACTTCTCTCCCTAATGCTCGGCCCGTGAAGCATGACCGCAGCCCATTTTCGGGAGTAAGTTATGCCTCCGGCAGAGAATTCACGCCTGCATTATTTTCGTGAAAGACTAGGCGCAACAGGGGGCTGATCTGCCACCAAATCTTCTGCAAGAGGAAGAGGCAAGTTATCAAGGTCATCCTCTTCGTCCACGTTGATTGACTCCGAGTCAGACACATCAACTGTCCTCCCCTTCTTGGTCCTTGGCTTCTCCTCCAAGCCAGTACCAATAATGAAGCTGGTACTTGGGTCAAAATCTCTTGGGGACTTATTCACCATAACATGGTACAAGGCCGCCATGTATAAAATATGTCCCGACTCGTTAGCATCGGGAACGGAGAAGGTGGCACGGGTGTGAACCGTGCTATAGTAGTGCCAAGACCGGATGCCATCAAGAACGCTACCCTCAAAACCCAGACAGGAGCTGGAATTGTTCAAAAACATTTGACTATACCCAAATTGCCGGGAGAATCGGCTGGGTACGTTAGGCTCGAAAAAGACGGAGTTACGGTTGCGATATACCAGATGTGCAGGACGAATATTCTGCAACCAGAAGAGCATCTTCTCGGGCAAGAATTTGGGAGACACAGCACCATCAAGATGCACGTCTCTTACTTCTTCATCTGTAAAATAAGGAACAAACACGAAAAAGGAGTATCTGTCCACTGTGTCAGCGCCATCTGACAGACTGGCATGGTAGTGTACTCCCAGGGCATACGACGGTACTAGAAGATGAAGGCATCATCAGCAGTCGCGTCATCCTCCGGGCCAGGTCTCATCAAAGACTGGTAATGCATCAACAGCTACCCCATCAGATAATGGTAGGGCAGCTCGATTTGTTCAAAGTCTTTCGCCGTATCGCGAGCAATGACTTTGGACGCGAAGGGGCGAAGGCAACGATATATGCTGCATACCATGGCCGGGAGTAGAGCTAGTCTGGCCCCAAAGACTAGCTTCACCGCATGAAGGATCAGGTTACGGCTGATTCTCTCAACAGCACCAGCCCCTCCCGAAACTACACAGTCCCGCAGCCATACCATCAGAAATCCTGCCAGGAGAGCCTTATCAGACATCTTCTGGGTATCTTGATAAAAATAATTAAAGGAGTCAGATTGGCTCCCAAATCTGTCACCCGTGTTTTTACCCTCTTGGCAGTCGACACCTGGTTCTGCACCTCCTTCCGGGTTCGAGGACTTCGGGGGAAAATCCGGCCTGAGGCGCCTAGCTCAAAAAGATAGCTGAGCCAGGTCTTGGTATGAGGAAGTTTCCTTCCGAGCTATCGTTCTTCTTCTTTGATATCTGCTGGCACGTACTATGGTGACATAGTAGTTTCCGGTAAACAGCCACAAAGCCCGGGAACCGTTGCTCCAATTCCTCGAATTCTTTGTTCGTAGGGGTATACGCTTCAAAAACTTTATCTCCCAGGGCAGCTTAGAGACTTCATGCATCTCATGGAGAGTGAGTCCCATCTTCCCTCTAAGTGTAAAGAAGGTCCCCATACGACGGTTGTACATCTCAAGAAGAGCCATGAACAGCTTCTTGTTTATGGACAGACCATAACAAGTGCCCCGTATGGCATGTTAAAGACCAATCTCGAGCAGGAGATCCTTGTATGTCCGCAAGATCCACGAGGTCAAGTTGATCCATGAAGGGGTGGGGTTCATCCAGTTCAGCAGCACAGCCAACCAGTGGGGTAGGACCCCTTTTTAGCAGTCTGGTTCATAAAAGTGTCAGCTTGGGAGAACCGAAAGTTGGGACCTTACACATTTATGAAACTGCCCGGGGCCAACCCCATCACAGAGCGGCTGATCTGTATCTTGCTTTCAACTACCGACCTTGATGTTTTATTATAGTGAATATCACCCACGAACATCCCCTGCTGGCTCAGGGTTTGGGAGTCCGCTATTTTCCTGTCAATCGGCAACATATTGAACCAAAACAGCAGAAAGTGACGCTCCATCTGAGGAATGTGGATCGCCATTCCGTTGGAAGAAAAACTCCAACTTTCAGAAATATCTAGAATGCTATAGTTCTTCACAGTTAGGGCATCCCCAAAGAGGAACGCAGAATTCAGATGTGTGCCCCCTAGTTACCCCGAGTTCATCATGCTCGAAAGAAAGAAGAAGGATTGGTTTCTGATATCCCTCAGCCTGTCCTCAGGTTGATCTTTAGTAATTTGGGCTGACACATAATCGACCACATGGTCGAACCTCACACCCACAGTAGATTGAGCTTGACCAACCAAAAGCTCTCCCGAAGGATTGATCGGCAACTTCACTGAAAAGGAAAAAAGAAAGAAGTCAGATGATAGCCAGAGAAAACTACTTAATGTTTTCTGAGCTTACGCGGCTCTGTTAGGTGGGTCTTCATGCGGCCCAGTTCATAAGGTGCTTATGCGGTCATGAGACATTCCTCATACGGCTCGGCCATGAAGCAACTCTCATGCGGCTCGGTCATGAAGCAACTCTCATGCGGCTCGGCCATGAAACAACTCTAATGCGGTTTGGACATGAAGCATACCCCATACGGCTCAGTCATGAGACTTTCATGCGGCCCATACGGCACAGCTTACGCAGATTCATCACACAGAACTTGAACAGTTCAGTGAAGACGAAAAAAGCATCAACTATGCCAAGGCATAACAGAGAAAGGCCCGCGCATAAAACATGCGACATAGCCATTGTGATTAGGGTTTGAATTCATGCAGTTTTTTTTCAACGCTCTTACCATCAATAGAAGGATGAACGTCAGGGTAAATCGAACTCGCCATGTTCGATGAGGAGGCAAGTCCTTTGCCCTTCGCTGTAGCACTGGAAGAAGTCTTGGGAGCCATAGATGATCGAGAGAAGAGAAGACGGCGACTAGGGTAATAATTAATTGGAAGAAGAAAAGAAGGAACCTCTCTCCTCATAAACTACCCGTATTTATAGGCTGACAGAGGCGTATAAACCGATAGACAACGCTTCGGGTTTCGTGTTGCCTAAAAGATAAAGGCGACCCTTGGGATTCTATCCCCTTTCATGCAAAAGACCGCTCCGAATCATCAAAGAAAATCTAAAATTTAATATCGACTCTTGGGATTCTATCCAAACGACGACTTTAAATTATCAATGCAAATAAAAAACAATTAATGGGACGCCTACGTGGTACGAGACCAGTATACGGCCAGAGAAGCCTTTGCGGCATGAAGAGCTTATGCGAACATATCCGTGCTTCTTATTCAAAGTATTTCAATTTTACAAATTGAAAACTTTGAAGGGGGTCTTGTAGAAGCATGGATTTTTCTATGCGGCCTATAAGCAATACGAAAGCTTTATGCGGCTCAAAACCTGGAAGAGTTTCATGCGGCTCAAAAGCACTGGGAGCTTCATGCGGCTCAGAAAGCTTCATGCGGCCTACAAATAGTAGGGAACCTTATGCGGTTCAAAATCAGCCAAAGCAGCTGGCCATAATTACTCTGACATAAAGGCGACAGCTCTGACAGAGATGATGGCTCTGACATAAATACAAGACGTGACATGCTCCTAAAAGACGAAAAAATCATCATGATATCTGGCACAGTTCACAAATTCCAAAGAAGATTTTTTATGCGGATCGCCTATGCAACCCTCATGCGTCTCAGTCATGAGACAACTCTCATGCGGTTCGAGCAGGGATCATCTCTCATGCGGCTCGGTTATTAGACGTCCTTCATGCGGCTCGGTCATAAGACGTCCTTCATGCGGCTCGGTCATGAGACACCCTTTATGCGGCTCGGCTATGGGACAGTCCTTCATACGGCTCAGCCAGGATACATCTTTCATGCGGCTCAGCTATGGGACAGTCCTTCATGCGGCTCAGCCAGGATGCATCATTCATGCGGCTCGCCACAGAGTAGCAGTTGAGACGCGTGGCAGAAATTGACCAAGTCTTAAACAGTTCAGATTTAGTGCAACAAACAGATCATGATCAATCTTAACCAATCTCCAGCTGCCCACTTCTCGAGGCACAGTTACAAGGATGTGACCCAAAATTAGCCACGTGGCTGTACACCCCATTACTCATGAATTCCTATAAATAGCAAGGTGCTATTTCCTTGCAGGGACAGATACACACAGAGAGATATACAGACACCCGGGCAGAGAGAGAACATTTCTTCACCGGAGCCGAGGTTGCGTTCGATCGTCCAAGAAGTAAGACAGAGTTGATAGCACTTTTTCGAGCCTCTACCGTCACCCCCCAGAATCTAAACTAAATAATTGTACTTAGATTACTTTTTTTAGGTTTTGTTCCTAGGCTCTCTTTTGTACAAGCGAGTTTGTAATTATGAGTCAAAGTTCAGTCCTTCTATAAAACTGTTCTGTTCAACGACAATCAATGGCAAACAGAAATCGCCCGAATCATCGTCCTCACAAGGGGCATGATGCCGCACGAGCCTGGAGTTGTGCTCGTGCAGGGCAAGATGACAAGTTCTTAAATGGTTATCTTTGAGTTGATGTTAACAATGAAAGGAAAATAGAGTATACGAAACAATTCTCTTTATTGATATTCGAACTGAGATTTACAAAGGCTTTCGATAGCCTAACAATATATGCCAGATTGGCTACAACACTCAGGTTCTCTCTTGTCCATAAAGGATTTCACCGTTCTATACATCATGACTTCTATATCTCGGCCGTATCAATCATGTTGCAAGTCCGAGCGTCAATACGATCGCACGCTTCAATACGCTTCGGTATTCCAAGCCTCAACACGTTCAAGCGAAGCTTCACCGCAAGCAATCCATTCCCTACACCCTGTATGAAAGTTGGTATGGGATCAGTACGTTCGTCCTTGCATGTACTGACAAAAAGACCAACTTTCTAAACCGATATTTTAGTATTTATGTTCAATCATGCAACTTATCTTATGATCTTGCTATATTCTTCTTAGGGTCAATTTTATGGCATATTCGAAAGCGTAAAGCATGTTATCATGGCAAGCATGTTATTCGAATTGAATAGGCAAACAGGCAAGCAATCTCATATTTGTTTTGTGGCGTAACTTCTTACCAAGTCGAAGCACTCGTCCTTGCACTGACGTAAGGTGAATACGCCTCATTCCTTCCCTGTCATGTTATAAGTGTTCTTTATGCAGGATCTATGTGTGTAGGACACATACGTGCCTACACTTTTAACCTATCGTTCCTTAACTGTATGAAGGTCTTGGCGTATCCGCGCCAAAATGGACTGAAGGCGTTTCTTTCTTTCTTTTCTATCTTTTTTTCTTTCTTTCTTTCTTTTCTTTCTCGAATTGGGTAGTCCGGCGCCTTTCGTAATGGATTGTTGTCCCAATTACGGAGATCTACCGCTACATACCATCATTTGCAACTTTTATATCTTGCTAAGCGGTCGCTAATAATCTTACGGATGTGCGCCTATCAAAGATTATATCCCTCCTAGGCCGAACGGTCCCGGTGCCCCGGCGTAGCCCGTTAGGAGAAAAGGTTCCGTGCACGGAAGATTATCTTAATTATCCCAAGTCCATCCCATTTGACCGTACAACGCACTATTATTCAAACAACCAAGCATAGTCTTGAGTCCGAGACTCAAAATTTATTATCTCGTATTTCTTCCGTTAAACTTTCTATGTTCTTACATTTCATACTTCGTTTCAATGTTCAATGGCATCATGCCTCAACTCAATATTCGTCAACCGAACGACCCGAAGGTCCCAAATACCTTTCGAGGCATCATGTCATATCCGACAGTTCCGCCACATTCATGCCACAGCTGTATTCTTTCGGAACGAAGCCATCTTTTATGATCTCGTGCACGTAGGCACATTTCGACACATTTATCATCTTTTTCTCGCGTCGTGCACTTGGTGCACATATCGAAGCTGTAATTCCATATTTTATGCCTTAGTGTTCAATGTTCGTGGCTTGCACGCTAGGGCGCTCGCCTGTTGTCTTTCAATGTGCCAGCCTTTGTAACTCGTGTACGAAGGCACGGAATGGTTCGTGCACTAAGGCACTCGACGAATACAGTTATCCTATGTTCTTGCGGCTTGCACACCGAGGCGCTCATCTTTGCGATATCTAATATTTTATAGCGACTCGTGCCTTTGGTGCATGTTTTATTTTAATTATTCTAACTAGTGTTCGGCACACACTATGATTTATCTTCCGACCGGACCACGCCCGTGGCGTCGATAGGTTAACTTAGCATACAACGATACATTCTTACTTAGCATGAAGGAGTAAAAAGAAGAGTCAATCTTCCCATCTTGAGTTGATATGCCTTGTCGTTTCGTTGAGCCGATGCGGATCAATTTTATAACTTCGTTGCATGGCCAACTCTCCTGACTTAGCCATTCGAGCGCTTCGTACTTCATTGAATTATATGTCCGATTTGGCTTACCGTGCCCAAGTCCCCGCCCGTTGCGAGACGGTGATTTGGATTTTGCGGACCCGTTGCGAATGAGGCAAAATGTCGACCTCTAATATTTTTGCCTAACGTATAGTCTGTACAGGAAACCAACTAGAATCAATACTTGTATCGATTCGGACTTGCGCCTTGGTCGATTCGATTTCTTAGAATCTTTGAGCCGTCTTAACGCACTTATCCTTCGGGGCAATGCAGCGCTTCGCATCGATTCAACTCGATGCATTTTTCTGGGACAATGTAACTCTTCGCATCGATTTAGTTTGATGCGTTGCTCGGGACAACGTAACTCTCGTATCGATTTGCATCGATATATTTCATTCGATCAATGCAACTCTTTGAGTCAACATCTCAGCATAATGTGCCATGCGAAGTGGGACATTACAAAATATACCACTCAAAACAGGGTTCATCCTCGAACCAACACCAACACTCCGATTAAGAGTTTTATAGATCATTTCACAATCTCGTTCCACCAATGTTGTTCAGTTTCACACTATCTTGCAAGCTTTTTATTAAAATTTCAAAGTCCTTCCGGCAGCTCGATTTGAATTTGTATACAACTCGATTTGGATCCGTACCTATATTCAAAGCGTCCCAAAGATATATATATATATATATATATATATTTTGACCAAGTCCAGTGGTAGCAAATTAGAACAAAGCTGACAGGTAATCTCAATCCTATGCTTGCCATCTCGTACTCTCGGTTTGGACTTCTTTAGCAACTGTTCTCAAAATTTTATTGCAAACGTATATTCGATACATACGTGATTCATTCAATAAAGTCATTGCACGCGACGCGATTCATAATCCCATTTTTTATTTCGTATGGACTATCAACTCACGTCGAGCCGTCGCGTATCTCATCGCAACGATCCTTCGTAATGCCTTGCGTCGAAGTCGCTACCCAACTATTTTCGAAGTCTGGCTATGCAACTTATCTCGAAACAATTTCCTTTGTTGACTTGCAAATGCATCAAGATTCAGGACTACGCCCGCTTGGTTATTTACCTAGACACCGTGCTTAACTTCTCCCGGCACAACTTTAAATTGATGTTGCATAAAGGCTACAATCTATCTGATACAACAGTTTATATCGAGGTGACGGTGCTCAAGGCAACGAACGCCTTGACATGAAAGTCTTTACGATGCGTCTTACGTTCGATTCCTATTGAGTAGGAAATTTCTAACAAAATTTCCAACTTATCCGTCTCGCAATATCGAACATAATTTCGATTCACGCAAGCTCAATTGCAAGGTGAATCCAAATCTAACGACATAACTCGTAAGTCATTCTCTTATCGTTCTCTCTCGTGCATTGTACGATTCTCGCAATCGCCTATCCGAATCACCAAGTTCGTTGGTGAATTTCTAGTTCGATCATCGACCAACATAACCATTCAAGCATTCATCCGACGAATACTTAAAATCTAGCTACATCATTCTCAATCGAAAGCTGTTCCAACAATTTTTGATTGCCTAGACTTATCGTCAACATGCATCACACTATTTTTGTCACCGATGCAATTTTGTATGCGACAACGTATAGGTCCTCTTACGGTCTGCAATATTTAATTTGATTTGGCATTCAAGTCTTCTAGGGTCAGCTGTCCCGAATCTACGCTCGATAATTATGGATCATCACCGAAGGACGGTTTACTATGAACCATGCTATATATTATTTCGGAGCTAAATCATATTTCGACGATTTCTAGGCGACTATTCAATTTTGGATAAAATTATTTCTATCGGCGCAACTGATGTGCAACTGTCCTTCGAGTAAAGTCATGCACTACCATCGATGATTTTACAATTTATGAAACATCTACTCGTATTGAGTTCGAGTCTATCTTATTTGTTGTCGACACACGAGATGCTATATGCATCGAACAATCGTCGATGACTTATAGTCTCGTCTTGATCAATCACAAAGTTCATGATCAACCAGTTTGTTTATTTTTCGTATTGTTATTTACAAAATTTTGATAGCGCGGGACACACTCTATTTTGTATTCTCAGATCATGCTTACGTTTTCTTGCGTATCGATCTCGATACGTCGTATCAATTTCGATAGCGTAAGGGTCAATTTTGATTTTGTTTCAACTTCGACAACTTGTATTGCATACTTTCAAGTTCTCCACAAACATTTCCATACGTCTCGAATCGTTTTTCGATTCGTTGCATTCTGTTATGCTTTGATCGCGTAACCGAGTTACCGATTATCCAACATTGAACCCTCGAGTTATACGATCACGCCCTCTAAGGTTTTGCGTATTTTAGTCGTACTCAAATGAGTTTTGCCGTGACGTAACCCACTATCTCTTAGGTACTATTTACCCGCATCAACCAACTCTTCACCGAAGTTGCACATCGTGCGACCCGATTACAATTCGTCTCGTCCAACATTTCTATCGAGATCGCAAGTCGTGCAATTCAATCCGCCTCGCCCAACATTTCTATCGAGATCGTAAGTCGTACGAGTCATTTGTAAGTTCGAGTTTTTCTTTCCTGTCGATCCGATTTTTGGTTTAAGGCATCATCGTTCCCCTAGTCTCAGTCATCCGATCGACTTATAATTTCTGTCCGACGTATCATTCATTGATACGAGTCTTGCCTCATTTTCCCAACCGATTTTCGAAGAACACTTGCATCAACATACCGTCATACAAATTTTTCAATCGAGTCTCGGTACTCTTTCGTCCGTTTCGGACAAATCTTCCGCAATTCTCACAACGTGTCGATGTAATTCATCGCACAATTGGTATACCATGTATCACTCAGAATTGAGTCATTCATCGCATACGTGGTATGGCATATACCACTCGGAATTCAAGTCATTTCCCCTGTATTGTACTTAGTATGAGCCAATAATCTCTTTCGACTCACGATTTCTGCAGTGATCGTGCTTGATTACAACCATAATTTTGATTCTATCACGATCCGACACAACTCGGCCATGTTTTCATTTGCCAACACAAGTTCGGTGTGCAACCGAACGATTCGTTCTATCGATTTATGATTTCAGTTCCTTCCGTTGCATCTCCTGCAACGATTTTACTTTGACACATATTGCATCACGTGCAATGATTTACTTTCGACACGCATTGCACATCTTTGCAACGACTTATTTTCGACATTCATTGTACCTCGTGCAATAATTTATTTTGACATCTGTTGCACCTCGTACAACAATTTATTCCCAACTTTCAAAGTTAATGCTCAAATCCGTTCAACACATTCGATATTGGCTTATCACTTTTATTGTAACGCATTATTTAAGTTTCCACATTGGTGCAACCAATATTCACAACCCATTGCATCTCGTACATTATTTTATTTCTCATTCAACATGTTACATTGCACAACATCATCTTAAATCGCATTTCACAATTTGTTGCACTTGCAGTAACTACATTTCACAGCTCGTGTATTCAATGTAATGAAATGTTTTACGACTTTCTCCGCAACATCAAGTAAATTCGAAGTACTTGCGGCAATGTTATCCGGCTTTATATTAGACTTATTGTATGGAACATCCAGTACGGAATCGAGTAGAGTCAAGAGTGATTTCGATTGGTGGTGGACAACTCTTTGGAAATTTAAACAAAGCAAACGTCCTGAGAAAATTGAGCCTAGAGCTCTGATACCAATTTGTCATGCCCCGACCCAGAATCACCTGAATTATCGTCCTCGCAGGGGGCGTGATGTCGCACGAGCCTGGAGTTGCGCTCGTGCAAGGCAAGATAACAAGTTCTCAAATGGTTATCTTTGAGTTGATATTAACAACGAAAGGAAAACATAGTATACGAAACAATTCTCTTTATTGATATTCGAACTTAGATTTATAAAGGCTTTCGATAGCCCAACAATATATGCCAGATTGGCTACAACACTCAGGTTCTCTCTTGCCCACAAAGGATTTTACCGTTCCACACATCATGTCTTCTATATCTCGGCCTCATCAATCCTGTTGCAAGTTCGAGCGTCAATGCGATCGCACGTTTCAATACGCTTCGACATTCCAAGCCTCAACACGTTCAAGCGAAGCTTTGCCGCGAGCAATCCATTCCCTACACCCTGCATGAAAGCTGGTAGGGGATCAGTACGTTAGTCCTCGCATGTACTGACGAAAAGACCAACTTTTTAAACCGACATTTTAGTATTTATGTTCAATCATGCAACTTAGCTTATGATCTTGCTATATTCTCCTTAGGGTCAATTTCATGGCATATTCGAAAGCGTAAAGCATGTTATTCGAATTGAATAGGCAAGCAATCTCGTGTTTGTTTCGTGGCACAACTTCTTACCAAGTCGATGCACTCTCCCTTGCACTGACGCAAGGTGAATATGCCTCATTCCTTCCCTGTCATGTTATAAGTGCTCTCTATGCAGGATCTATGTGTGCATGACACATACGTGCCTACACTTTCAACCCATCGTTCCTTAACTATATGAAGGTCTTGGCGTATTTGCGCCAGAATGGACTGAAGGTGTTTCTTTCTTCTTTTCTCTCTTTCTTTTCTTTCTTTCTTTCTTTTCTTTCTCGAATTGGGTAGCCCAGCGCCTTTAGTAATGGGTTGTTGTCCCAATTACGGAGATCTACCACTACATACCATCATTTATGGCTTTTCACATCTCGCTAAGCGGTCGCTAATCGTCTTCCGGATGTGTGCCTATCAAATATTATATCCCTCCTACGCCGAACGGTCCCGGTGCCCCGGCGCAGCCCGTTCGGAGGGAACGTTCCGTGCACGGAAGATTATCTTAATTATACCAAGTCCATTCCATTCGATCGTCTAACGCACTATTATTCAAACAACCAAGCATAGTCTTGAGTCCGAGACTCGGACTTTATCATCTCGTATTTCTTCCGTTAAACTTTCTATGTTCTTACATTTCATACTTCATTTCAATGTTCAATGGCATTATGCCTCAACTCAATGTTCGTCAACCGAACGACCCAAAGGTCCCGAACACCTTTCGAGGCATCATGTCATATCCGACAGTTCCGCCACATTCATGCCACAACTGTGTTCTTTCGTAACGAAGCCATCTTTTATGATCTCGTACACGTAGGCACGTTTCGACACATTTATCATCTTTTCGTTGCGTCGTGCACTTGGTGCACGCATCGAAGCCGTAATTCTATGTTCTATGCCTTAGTGTTCAATGTTCGTGGCTTGCACGCTAGGACGCTCGTCTATTGTCTTTCAATGTGCTTGCCTTTCTAACTCGTGCACGAAGGCACGGAATGGTTGTTAGTGCCGGGGCACAATTTTTCGATGGAAAACTGAGAAAATGAAACAATTGTAAAAACAATGTTTCAAATCAACACTTCAAGGAAGGTGATTCTGAATTACGAGAATCTAAAAAGATTTCGTAATCACAGCAATCAGATCATAGTACTTCTAAAAAGAAGATACAATCAGAATTACTGGCAGCGACGAAGAATGTGACTGGCGAAATATGGAACAACTCCTGCTGGGGTGAATAATCACCGTTGCTTAAAGCTTTATTCGCCCTACACGAACAGCTTCCAGGAACCAGCTAGTTCATCGGAGAACTTGGAACACTCCTGCTCTTCTGACTCCTCGGATGGACGCGAACTCCCGTACAAAAGCAACGCTGGTGCCGCACCTTTCCTCTCTCTCTCGAAGACTGCTGGAAGATCAGAACTGTGTTAAAGAACACGTCTGAAATCTCTGTTTATTTGTGTTAAAAAATACTTCGTAAACTTTCTGTGGTGGCTTCCTTTTTCTTATGTATGTACTAAGCCTTGAGAGAGAGAGGATGCCTTATATGGCCCTGCAGCAACTGTTCGGTTGCCACAAAGTTAGGGACGTGGTAAAAACTATCCCGAACATGTAGCAACCGCCCAGAACATGCAAACGCACGTTCTGCTGCAAGTTGCACCAACTGTGCATACCCCGCGCTCCTTACACTCTGTGCGACAGAGCGCGTACTGAACTGCGCACACTGCGCACTGCACGTACTGTGTACACGGCGCACGCAGCGCAACCAGCGTGCCCGTGCAACCCGAGCAACCCAGCGCAACCCGAGCAACCTGCGCGACTCAGCGCAACCCAGTGCAACCTGAGCGCAAATTGGGCACGCACCTCGGTAGCACAACTGGGCTTGCGCAACTGGGCATGCGCACCTGGGCTGCGCAACTGGGCTTCCGCAACGTGGCAGTGCAAGTGGCTCGCGCAACGAGCGCAACTAAAGTGCACTATGCCTAGCGACGATGCTGACGTGCTAAGTGCAAAGTGTGCCAACAAAATGCCATATGACGCCTCATGAGCCCATGAGCCCGAGTCCGAGTCCGAGTCCGAGTCGCTAAGCCCTACGGGGCTTAGCTCCCATGGAAATAAATTTCCAAGAGCAAAAAACATGAATGCTTTAATTGTTGATTTTAGCCTTTTTTCCATTAGAAAATAACCCCATATGGCAAATCCATGTGCACCTCCACCCCACATGTGCATCTCCAATAATAGCAAAGCTAATATATAGAGATAACAATCTCTTTGTTTTTTCCGATGTGGGACTAAAACTTTCTAAAGGAAAAACCAAAACTCCAACAATCCCTCACATATCTCTATTATATGGGTATAAGTGTTCCCCACAGTAACTGTCCATCATGCATTAGGAGAGATGTCGTGACGACTTGAATCTTCCCGCATGGATCAAAAATCAGATAATACAAGAATGGACTAAGCCTTGAATTCTGCATCATAGCTGAATTCTTTCCACTCACATAATGTAGTTTCATGTGCTTCTGGCTACACATTAAAGGCCCTGTGCCAGCCTGGTTTCAGTGTATAATTTTGGGCCTCTACAAGTTTACCCTCAAGATACGGCCTGATCTCTTTGTCCAAACACGATAGGTGAGTTCATTATAAAGAGACATGGCATGAAGCGCTTTGCGCTTCCCTTGCGGTGCTATGCCGCCATGACATGGCTTAAAGCCGAGGCCTTACCCCGTACCGGGAACCTCATCGTAGTGTCATACTACTGTAGCATGAGGCAACCGCCTCTTTGTAGTGCCAAACTACCCAGCATGAAGCCTTAGGCTCCCTTGCGGTGTTACGCTGCAACGACATAGCTTGCAAGGCCGAAGCTTTATCCCTAAGCGGGTACCTTATCGTGGGTCGTGCCATTGTAACATGAGGAACTTCTCTTTGTAGTGCTGACATCCTTCTTTATTTTAACATAAACATTAGGCTAACTGCCTATTTGCGGTGCTACGCCGCTGTGATTTGGCCTGCAAAGTCGAGGCTTTATCCTATTACTGGGCAGCACCCCACATATAGGAACCTCATTGTGGAGTCACCCCATTATAGCATGGAGTTTTACTCCTTGTAGTGTTCTCTACGTGCTCCTGTAAAGCACCAGGCATTTACTCTGCCTGAGAACTCATTAAGGCAATTAAGCCAACCTTCCTACAGGAACCGTTTTCCGCAGAAAACAACAGTAGACAACAGTGGTTATAGGTCCGTAACCTCTCCATGCCCAATAAAACATGACCCATCGTTCCCTATTCTTTCGATTAGCGGTCCTCCCCCAAAAGCTAGATGCCTAGTAGATAAATCTTTGAACTAATAGCATAAAACTTTATGGTAGGAATACAATAATACAATATCAGAATGCCTTCAAGCCTATTTTACAAGCTGTGTCATCGACCAGCTGACGCTTGAGGCCCTTGGTGAACGGATCCGCCAGGTTCTCTGACTCCGACATCATAACTGCAATAACACCTCTCTTGATAAGATCGTGTACTACCCTGTGCTTCAACCGCACAGTCCTCTTCTTCCCGTTGAAGAGGTCATTTGATGCCACCGTCGCAGTCGCCTGGTTGTCGCAGTATATCGGTATCGCCGGTATTTGCGCTCCAACCATTGGAAGATCATACATGAGCTCCCGAAGCCATTCTGCTTCCTCGGCTGCGGTATCAAGTGCAAAGAACTCAGATTCCATGGATGACCGCGAGAGCATAGTCTGCTTCTTCGACTTCCACGATATAGCAGCTCCATCCATTGTGAAAATGAATCCACCTGTAGACCTCTCGCTCTCCACCTCTGAGCACCAGCTGCATCATGAAGTCTTCCACAACCGGCGGATCTCCGTTGTTGTACAGTACATATGTCTGAGTCTTCTTGATATCTCATAACCCGTTTCACAGCTTTCCAGTGTTCACACCTGGGTTGCTCGTGAAACGACTCAGCATTCCCACGGCGAAAGCTATGTCAGGCCTTATGGCATTAGTAGCACACATCAAACTTTCGATTACGCTTGCATACTCAGCTGCCTGACGCTTTCCCCTGAATTAGGCTTCAGCTTCAGATCATACCTGTACGACTACGATCCCTGGAAGATCCGATACCCATAATGAGTGATCATTTTCTCAATATAATGAGACTGTGACAGCGCTAGTCCAGTGTCTGTCCGGATGATCTTGATCCCTAAGGTCACATCAGCTTCCCCCAAGTCCTTCGTACTGAACTTGCTTGAGATGAATTTTTTGTCTCCGTGACACAGGTAATATTCGTACCCAGGAAAGCATGTCGTCCACGTACAGACAAACGATCACACCTCTTCCATCAGCGAACTTCGTGTAAACACACTTGTCCGTATCGCTGACCATGTAGCCATTTGACCTTATAACTTTGTCAAATTTCTCATGCCATATCTTGGGAGCTTGTTTAAGACCGTACAAGAATTTTACCAACTTGCAGACTTATCTTCAAGACCCCTGATACAAATCCCTCAGGCTGTTGCATATAAATCTCTTCGGTCAGCTCACTATTTAGAAAAGCTGTATTCACATCCATCTGATGTATCATCTTATGTATGCTGCGAGAGCAATCAATATTCTGATGGTGGTCATCCGGGCTGCTGGAGCATACGTGTCAAAATAGTCAATCCCATGCTTTTGAGAAAAACCCTTGGCTACCAACCTAGCCATGAACTTGTCATAGTTCCATCTGCTTTCATCTTCTTCTTGAAGATCCATTTGCATCCGATAGGTTTCGCTCATTCAGGAAGATCAACCAACACCAAGTGTTATTTGAGGTGATGAATCAAATTCATTGTCAATCGTCTCCTTCCAGAAAACCGCGTCTCTGGTCTTCATTGCCTCATCATAGGTAAGCGGATCTGCTTCCACATGATAGGTGACAAAGTCACTTCCGAAGTCCTTCGGCCTCCTCACTCGCTTTGTTGGGCTCAGCGAGATCTGGTTAACCGTTGTTTCAACAACAATATCTTCTTGGACCACTCTTCATTGAAGACCTGTGCACCCTCATTGTTCTCCGGAACATCCGTAAGAACAATATTCTTGTGCCTTGCAAATTTGTCTTCAAAATATTCTGCGTCGCGAGATTCAATGATATGATTTGACTCAATATCAAGAAATCTTTGAGCATCACTCTTCTCGACATACCCCAAGAAGATCGTCTTAGTAGTCCTTGTCCCAAGCTTCTGAATCTTTCGATCTTGAAGCTTGACATATGCCAGACACCCCACACTCGAATGATATTCAAGTTAGGTCTGACCTTGAACCAGAGTTCATGAGGAGTAATGTCTTAAGTTGCATGAGGCACTCTATTTAGAATAAAAGTGGCCGTCAATGCAGCTTCTCCCCAGTAGCACTTAGGAAGACCAGCAGTCAACAACATAGAGTTAATCATTTCTGTTAACGTTCTGTTCTTCTCTCAGCTACTCCGTTTGATTGAGGAGAGTACGGAGCCGTAGTCTCATTGACAATTCCATGTTTTTTGCAGAACGATGCGAATTTATGAGACCTGTACTCCCCACCTCGATCACTTCTTATCCTTTTGAGTTGTTGTCCAGTCTGCCGCTCAGCTTCGGCTCTGAACTCCTTGAACTTCTCGAATGTCTTCTTTAGCCGTCAGTAAGTAGACGAACACATACTTTGAGAAGTCATCGATGAAAGTTATAAAATATCATCTCGGCCTTTGTAGAGAACTTTGAAGTCATAGACATCAGAGGTACCAAACTCCAGAAGATCTGTACTTCGATTAACCCGAGGAAAGGGTTTCCTTGTGATCTTTGTTTGAGCACAAACTTCACATTTCTCTACCTTACCCCCACTTTGGAGATAAGACCTAGACTAGACATTCTGTTTATTCGTTTACAATGAACATGTCCTAGCCTATTATGCCACAACTCAAGAGTATAAGCGGAAGGAGTGATTTCATTAATCACGTTAATTACATTGACTGATTTACAAGCTGAATTTTGAACATTCCTTCGTATAAAAAGCTTTCCCAAAATTGTTCCCTTGATAGACATCACCATCTGGCCAGCATTGATGTCCTGAGGCCTGCTTTGCAGAGTTGGCCTCCGGAGATCAGGTTCTTGGCGATAGCAGGTACGTGCTTCACGCCTTGAAGCGTCAGAGACTTCTCCGAAGTCAGCTTCAACACCACCGTCCCGATCCCGAGCACTTCAGCTTGTGCCTGGTTCACCATCATAACCACTTCAGAAGTAGGTGTATAGGTGGTGAACCACTCCTTACTGGAGCAGACATGGCAGGAGGCTCCAGGTCTACCCACCAGTCGAGTCAGTCCTTACCGCATCAACCTACACAACATAGCAACAATGTCAGTGATCATAGATACCTTACTAGGCTCTCCTTGCTCTGATTGCTTGGTTTTTGCTTTGCACTCATTCTTAAAGTGGCCCTTCTTGCCACACTTGAAGCAAGGCATTTGAGACTTTGGCTTCTTTTTCTTGATAGAAGTTCCCTTGACTTTTAGATTGTCAGGGTCCTTCTTCTTGCTGTAGGAAGCCGCATGCTTTTTCCTTGGTTCCTTGGTATGAACTATATTGGCGTTAGCCAATTACTTGGACAGTGCGTCCACCTTCAGTTGAGCCCGCATCTGGTCCTCAATATAGATTTCCTGCGGAGATCTTCAAGGGTGATCTCCAACTTCTTCCTATGCATGTGCATAGAACTTGCTCCACCCAGCGGGGAGCTTTGAGACAATCCCTCCATCAACAAACTTGTCGGGGAGGGGCATTGCCTTGTCTTCCAACTTCTATCGCAGTTTCAGGAACTCCTTCCTGCGGCAGCATAGACTTTTCGTCCTCAAAGAACCACTGTGATATTTTTAACCACAATATTTTACAGCAGTTTTGTCTTCTTCGTAGAGTTTTTCTAGAGACTCCCATATGTCTCTAGCGATTCTTTTTAGAATAGGATTCTGCAGGGAATCTTCATAGCATTCAGGATAAGCAGCCTGCAAATACTATTTTTCCTTCTCCATTTTTGCTTGCAGTTTAGTAGCCGCGGTGATTGCGGCAGCAGACCCAACATCTGGAACAGTAGGTTCTTCCTCCAGAAGTACGTGATCTACGTCTTTGAGTTAAAGGGTGAGATATACCTTCCTCTTCCAGACTTGGTAATGTTCTCCATCAAACTTTTCTAACTTACAAAAGTCAGAATTGAAGAGTGAACATTAACGTTTCCATCGTAGCAATAAAGCTTTGAGTGTTAGTTGTAGCCTCCCTTCCCAGAATTTTTGAAAATATTTTTTATTATTATTTAATGATTTAAATGGTAATTTTAGATTTTTATAAGTAATTATTTTAATTAATTATTACGGTAGATGACTCTAGCCATGGTTAGGATTAGAGTACTAGACGTCTAGAAATCATGACACGGATAGTGTAGTGGCGAGCTTTGACTAGGTTTAACCATGGTAGGGGAATGCCAAGCCAAAGGAATGTCCTAACTAAGAAGACCATGCCAAGTTGCGGCTTGCCCTAAAAATTTAATTTAGTTTTATTATGATTATGACTTTTTAGGAGACCCGGCGAGCCCGGACTTGACCCGAACCAAGTCCAAGCATGTAGGCAATTAGTGCATCCAATGACCCATGTAGCCATATTTTATGTGTGTACCAATATTTTGTATTTATTTCTAGAATTGATAAATATTTTCTAAATATGGTTTATAAGTATAAGGTAGTATTGTTATTATATGGAATTTTTGGATTGTTGTACGATTTCTTTTGTAGATCAGTTGAAATATAGGAATAGTATCACCCAATGCCATACCTCTTGTTAGTTATTTAGTATGTATTAAGTTTACTACTAGCATTATTGTTGTATTAAATGATTTGTTAATTGTGAATCCTCGACAAAATTTTAGTTATATGTTTATATATGTACATATCACTGTAACGAACCTACACTAAGAATATAAAATATTATGATTGGTTTAGATTTATGGAGGTTATATACAAATATACATGTGTGTATATATAAAATATAGAGGGAAATATAATATAGAAACTATTTATTTATATAAAGAAAATAAAATAAGGAAATGGAAAGCCCAACATCAGTTTCCTCCAACAGCTGCACAGGAAGGAAATCCCAGCCCAACCAAAACTTATCCAAGCCCAACCTTCCTCGTAAGTCAACCTAAGTCCAGCCTAACTAAATCCCAACAGCCCAGAACTTTAACACCGACCCTCAAAGGGACAGATCGAACCCGAGCGAGAGTCTTTGTATAGATATATAGGATCTAGATGAGAGAAGGAATCATCATCGAAACCCTAAGCTACTGGCGCCCCCCCTCCCTCTCCCCCTCCGCGGCTGGCCGGCCACCGCGGGCGGTCATCGGCCGGCGACAAGGCCGCACGCGCGCGGATCTCAAAAAACAGAGCAGCAACAGCGGCTGCCAAAGACCACTTCGTAGCGACTTCTCGTCGCGCACCATGGAGTTTCGCCTTCCGTCTTTCTGGTATACTCTAAACATGTACAACTTGTATTCCCTTCATTTACTTTTGATTTTACAAAATAGGTAGTCCGATAAATTGCCCCAAAGTCCATCCAAAATCCAGTCAAAATAGGACATATATGACAGTCCCGACATCGATTTAGAAGGCTATTTCATGTCAAACGACCAACAGTTTGAGAAACTATTTGAACAGAAGGTTAGACAACCAACCGCGAAGAAAAACCTTATTTGTTTTATTTATCATGGATTAGACAGTAGTAGAAATTGGATTAAAAATCAAGAAAAACCTACGAAATTTTTGAAAATTACGAAAAACCTTCGATACGACGTGTGTCCCGCCATTCCGGGCGACATGGTCGCGAACCGAAAGCATCGAAAGCTGCGTAACGGTTTTGTGGCCGTGTGAACTTTGTGAAGAACAGTTTTGGCAACTCTAAAGGGGGGTGAAAAGAGTTTATATAGAAAAATAGCCAATTAAAATAACTTTCACCGATAATAATAATCAGAGTAAAGTGCGGAAAAAAAGAGCAGAAGAGCATACGCAAACACAGCAATTTTAACCTGGTTTCCCCTCGTGGAGGACTAGTCCAGGCCTGAGAACTCTAGCTCAGGATTAAATCTACTATTGTGAAATAGTAGTTTACAACCCGTGCCTTTTCTTCAGAAGAGCACGTCAACTTCTAACAGAGGATCGCAGTAGCGATTTGCTTGGAATTGTCCAAGCGACTTCTCGACTCTTGCACAAGAATCCTAACTGAGAGATGCTGAGCACTCGAGACTTAGGAGGCTTGTGGCTAGTAGATGGGAAGGGTATGGCTTATTGAGCTTTTAAGAGAGAATAGAAGAGAAAATTGGATTGATTGAAATGAGAGAATTATGCCCTATTTATAGTGTTTTTATAGGCAGAATTCGGCCAGAATTCGGGTAGAAAAATTCAAAAATTTGGCCGTTGGACAACTAGCAACCAGCTATCCCTAAAATTAGGGTTCCTGATTTCTAGGGGACAGAGTTCGGCCCGAACTCTGTGTGGAGGCAGAGTTCGGCCCGAACTCTGTCTCCAGAGCACAGAGTGGTTCTAAGGGGACCAGTGGGCAGTTTTTGGTTCAGTGGAGCTTGGGATTTTGGGTAGGTTATAGACTAAGTTCCAAGAGCTCAGCATGACTCAGAGTACACAAGTCTAGACTCAATGAAATTATAAAATACAGACTCCAGAACACACTGAGAGCCGGAGATGAGCTGTCATCTGTCTTGAACTGAATGCAGTCGTCTGTGTGTCGTATTGAATTAATACAAATTATTTAGTCAATGTAGTCAATATTTGGTTGACTGTGACTTTGTGTTAAAATCTCCCCCATATTGATAATTGACAAAAATATATGTATATTCAACATTCATACTGGACACAGTTGATTATAGCAACATAGCTCCCCATACTCGATGCGAGCTAGAATGTATAGCTCCCCCGTAATGTGAACGGTGCTGAGCTAAAAGCAATAGCTCCCCGGAAATAGTGCATGAAACCTGTATAATATCTCCCAAAAAGCACAAACAAGCACGGATATACCAAAAGATAGGATATGATACCAATACCAAGAGAATATATCCAGACATATATCCAGCCAGAATATACATAGTTCTCCCCCTTTTGGCAGTTAGCAATATAGACTGCAGATGTGAATAATAGAGAAACTGCAGAAGATAATTATAGTACAACACCAAGCAGAGAAGAAACAGTATAGAATAATCAAAAGAAGTACTAGCAAAAGTGTCATAACCAAATGTCAAACACATAACCAGAGTTTAAAAACATCCAAGTACATAAAACTGAAACTAACTAGAATGAAAATGCATCAACTAATGTCTCATCAGCAGCAGCAGCAGCAAGTAGTAGCCAATCTCCATCACGGGCATGAGAAGGTCAGGAGAGTTGGACGTCTGGGATCCACAAGAGCAGCACCGGATCCAGGTAACGCATGACCCGTTGATCATCAATGCGATAACCATTACGATCGGGACCCGCTGCATGGGAATGGCCATAGTAGGTGATGGGACATGGAGTACCGAATATCATACAGCGAGTTACAGAGTGCACTCATCTGTAGGGTAGTACGGTAGTCCATCTGAGCCCACCGATCAGAGTAGAAACGATCCTGGAGCATGGTCTGGGGAGTCAAGAGTGGCAGGTGGAGGTGGTGCATCCTGACGGAAAGGGGGGAGTTAGACTCCGCATCATCAGAATGCTCAGAAGCCTCAGGAGAGGCGACAACTGCCTGAGTATGTCGTGCCTTGGACAGGAAGCAGGAGCAGGCAAAAGAATGGACAGATATCAAGTGGTATGTTAAATGCAGAAAGATCATAGGAAGATACAAAGGATAAACCAGCTCGTGGTTTCTTCTACAGTGAATCATCCAGTCTATCATTGTACGTGGAAGATTGAAAGAAATTCCAAAGTGAAGATGATAAAGAGCAGATATCTAAGATAAGTGATGTCATCATGGAAACCTGTTTTGGGTAGAATGGTGTTAGAATAATCCAATGAAGATCAGAAAAATAGGGTTGAGATATTTAGCCGTGAGCTTGCGAGGACGTGTGTATGGAGTACACAAATCGTCCTTGAAGCTCTCAAGAGAAATTCCGTCGGGAAAACGGAACGAGCGAGCGTCAACTAGCTTTCCCAAGAATTGGGCTCTTGAAGACCAAGATATTCGGCTAAGTCAAGTCATCAAAAGATATATGATACCTGCAACTCGTGAATAATATGGAGATCATCAAAGGTCATGTTGCAGTAGAACATTGGACAGCATGACGATAGATAGCAAAGTGGTAGTGACAAGCTCATCAAAGCAGAGGTCAGAAAAAAGAATCATATTGAGAGAAGATAAAAATTGATTAGGTGTGAACAAAAGAGATTTGAGGATAAAAGATTGATGAAATAATGAAGTACATAGAGAGGTACACAAAGGTCAGAATGACTTTAGGAAAAATCAATTAGGCAATAATAATCGGAAAAAACCATATAATAAACAAGGAAATATTATAATTCAGTATTTCAAATTTGCCATGGGTTAGTGCAGGGGCCGGATCCCAGCTAGCGGTAGTCCTGAGGACTAGTGCACCGTGTCGCTTAGGCTTTTACGCCTTTTTGTCAGAAGGACCCTTTCGGCTTGTACCCATAATAAATTCGTCATAAAAGAATTAAAATATACTCGATATTTACGCAAGTAAGTCTCAACTTATAACTGCTTCATCAAATTCCGAGTTCACGACAAAGAAAATTGAAGCGCTCTTCGGATAATGGTTAGTAAAGAAATCTGCTAGCTGATGATCAGTGTCATAAATTCTAAGTTAATCGTGCCATTTTGCTGATGATCACGCAAAAAGTGGTGTCTGATCTCAATGTGTTTAGTACGTGAGTGGCAGACGGGTTTTAGTCAAATTGATGGTACTAGTATTGTCAGAAATAAGGAATATGTATGAAAGATAATTTATAGTCTTCAAGGGTTGCTTCATTCACAGAATTGTGCACAACAACGCCCAGCTGCTATGTATTCAGCTTCTGTTGTGGATAGTGCGACAGAGTTCTGCTTCTTGCTAACCATGAGACTAAAGCCTTTCCTAATAAATGACACGTTCCGCTAGTACTTTACGGTCGACCTTGCATCCAGCAAAGTCAGCATCAGAGTAACGATGAGGTCAAATGTTGTTGACTTGGGATACCTAGGCCCACTGTACCCGTACCCTTAAGGTATCGAAAGATACGCTTAACCGCGGTCATGTGAGATTCCTTAGGATTTGCTTGATATCTAGCACATAGGCAAAACTAAACATGATATCAGGGCGACTAGCAGTTAAATAAAGTAAGTGCCTATCATACCTCGATATTACGTTGATCAACGGGTTTGCCGCTCTATCTGGTTCGAGTTGGTTGAGGTAGCCATTGGAGTGCTGATTGGTTTGATGTTGTCAAGATCGAACTTCTTCAGCATGTCCTTGGTATACTTCGATTGACAGATGAAAGTTCCATTAGCCAGTTGTTTTACTTGCAGACCAAGAAAGTAGTTGAGCTCTCCCATCAAGCTCATCTCAAATTCCGTCTGCATACACTTGGCAAATTCTTGACAAAGAGTTTCATCAGTAGACCCAAAAATAATATCATCAACATAAATCTGAATTAATAAAATAGTGTCTTTGAAAGATTTTAAAAAGTGTAGTGTCAATTTTTCCTTTTGAAAAACCTTTCTCAAGTAAGAAGCAACTTAGCCTTTCATACCAAGCTCTGGGGGCTTGTTTGAGGCCATAAAGTGCTTTCTTTAGCTTGAACACGTGGTCGAAAAATTTGTGATTTTCAAAGCCAGGAGGTTGTTTCACATAAACTTCCTCCTTAATAAAACCATTCAGGAAAGCACTTTTCACATCCATTTGAAATAATTTAAAGTTTTGAAAATTAGCAAAAGCACAAAGCATCCGAATGGATTCTAGTCTAGCAACAGGAGCATATGTCTCATCGTAGTCGATACATTCCTCTTGGTTGTATCCTTGAGCTACTAGACGAGCTTTGTTACGTATGACTGAACCATCTTCATTTACTTTGCTTCTAAAAACCTATTTAGTACCAATTATCGAGTGATTAACCGGTCTAGGAACGAGTTCCCATACTTGGCTTCTCTCGAATTGGTTGAGTTCTTCTTATATAGCAGAAATCCAAAATTCATCATTAAAAGCTTCAGAAATGTTTTTAGGCTCTACTTGTGAAATGAAGGCAGTGCTAGCAACGGAGTCTCTTAGTGATGATCTAGTAGTTACTCCACGTGAAACTTCTCCTATAACTAAATTTTCTGGATGAGAAGGTTTGAAAGAGAATTTCTTAGGCAAACCCTCCAGAGAATTAGTTTCGGTTGAAGTATTCATTGGAGTAGAAGTTGATGGCTCAACGTCATCATCAAGAGTACTTGCTGCACTGTTGTCTTCATCAAAAGTCATATTGTTGACTCT
>JANAVB010040014.1:427500-690792 GCA_029216955.1 Iris pallida | reverse complement strand
GTAATTTCGGGTCAAAACGGTGTCCGCGTTGGATCCGCTTTGCACCGAAAAGCATGCCAGAGTCAATGGTCTCTAAAGTCGTCAAACTACATGTCTACGGATCCAATTTTCCGATACGAACCCAACCAAATGTCCAAAGTTGGATTCCTGCGGACCGTGCACAAAATCGCCCATTGAGTGGAATCCATTAAGATATAGCTAGAAGTAATATACATATATTTTATTTTATTTTGGAAAATATTTATTATACTAGAAAACTATATTTTGCTAGTTAAATAATTTTAGTTAAAATACTTTGAAAGCCAAAAAAATCATTTGTGTGGTTAAGCCCAACTTGAAAAAAATGTAGGGCCATGTCCAATATTATTTTGTTACAAAATAAGTTTAGAAGATATTTAATAAGTATTTTTATTTAAAAAATGAATAAATATAATAGCAATATTAATAACCCTAGTAATAGTAATATTATACTAAGTAATAATAATTTCCTTAATAACAATTTACTTAATAATTAATTATGAAGACCTTACTTTACTCCCAAATCTCTCGTTTACATCAGTATATCAATAATTACTCCTCAGAACTCAGAAGAAAGAGGAGTGAGAAATTAAAGAAGAGAGAAAGGGAAATGGGGAGAGAGAGAGAGGAAGCTGACGGAGGGAGGGGTTCTTCCCGAGCTCGTCGGGCGGCGCGCGACACTAGAGGAGGGGCGAAGCGGCGTCGGCGCTCACCCTAGGCGGATGCTCTCCGCTTGGGTGCGCCGCTCGGTGGCAGGCCGCGGGGGAGCTCGGCCACGCGGCAGATTCCACGAGCGCGGCGATCGCTGGGTCAACTTGGGGTAGGACTGCTCTCCGGTCGACGTCCTCGCTGAGGGAGGCTCAGCTGCGAGCGGCCGGAAGAAAGTGGAGGGAACTCACCGAGAGGGTTTTCCGTCAACCGGCGGTGGCTCGCACGCGCCGGCGAGACCACACGGAGGGCGGCGCGACGACTCTGCCAGAGGCGAGGCTCGGAGAGGCGGTTGCTCTCGTCCACGGCGAGGTGCATCGACGTCCCAGATCTGCGGGGGTCGGGCAGAGCGTTCGACGCCGGCGGCTGTTACGGAGAAGGGCGCGACGCGATCTGTTGTGCGCCGCACGGTCGGTCACCGGCACAGGCTCGAAGAGGCGCCGACGAAACCTCGGTCGAGGGAGAGGACGACGAGGGCGTTGGGTTCTGTCCTCCGCGGGAGCTGGCGGAGGCGGCCGCGGAGTGGCCCAGGTGCGGAGGTTGGCGACAGCGACGCAGGAGAGGGAGCGCAGCACGGCGGCGCTCGGCTTCGACGAGGCTGCTGTACGGGTGGAGGCGGTAGAGGGCCACGGGCCCGGTACAGCGCTCGGGGACACGGCACGGTCGATGTGCAGTGGACGCGCCGGAGGAGGCGGGTCCAGATCTGCTGCGGTGCTGGGTCGGCGTGGGGGTTCTCGATGGCTGGCAGCGGTGGACTCGGGGTACGTCGTCGCGTCTGACTTGGGGACGGGCGGAGGCCAGGTTCTCTCTCACTCTCCTTCTTTCTCCGTGTGTTTTGTTTGGCTATGGTGGTGGTGGTACAGGAGGTGGGGATCGGCCAGAATAGTCAGGACAAGAGTCGGGAGTGGTGAGACGTCCGTGTCGGCCTGTCGACACGGACATGGGATATTGTTGGAGTTATAATCTTGTGGAATAAGATGGAAATGACACGGACACACGGGTCCGGACATGATAATCTCTGTGATAGTGGTGGTGTTGTGCTGATGGAGATGGTGGCTAATGGTTCGGATTTGGGGGTCGGCCAAGCGGAGATGGACGATGGTGGTGGCGGAAGTTGTGTTGATAAAGGTGATAGATGAGAAAGTTATGAGGCAGAGGGCCACCTTAAATAGGAGTTTTAGCGCTAGAATGTTGAGAATAAAAAATCTAACCAGATAAGACTTTTATTTAATTTAAAATCAGAAGATATCTAAAACGATTTAATCTAGTCATAATCTATTTAATAGATAATAGTAATTAGTAATAACTAAAAATGCAAATTCAAATACTAACTAATAATATTCTTTATTATCAAGATACCGTAAAGTATATTTTATTTATAAATCAAAATTCTACTAATAGATATACTGCCAATTTAAAATTGATAGCTAATATTGTCAAAAGTTTAAATTATATGGAATAACTTTTTAAGCCAAAAATTAATCTAATCGTAATCTTACTAACGATTGCCATAATTTTTTAGAATATTAATCCCTATTGATAAATAATTCAAATCGAATGAGTTAAATCAAAATGAAGTAGGTGATCGAATAAAACTTAATATTTTGTCAAATAACATATTTCTAAATCAAAATAACATTATTTATCACTATAATATAGATAGCATCTAATGTCATCGAATAGTTTATAACATATTCCAAAATTCTATAAATTTTTATAATTTACAAATAATTTTTCAAAATTAATATTTGAAAATTAAGAAGGTAGTAACAAAACATCTTTCATAATTCTAACTATATCCTTCAAAAAATATTTATAAAAAACAAATTAGCCCTCTCAAAGTATTTAATTTTAGAACTTGTTTTCAATAGAAATTAATCATAAAGTTATTCGCAAAGCCTCGACGAAAACGACCTTCAAGCACAATAAAAGGAAGAAGAAAAAATTAATAATTTAGAGAGATTCGGGAAGAGGGGTTACATGCGCAGTTCATTTGAAGGGTGCTCCATTTGATTTTTATTGCTTTTTTGATGGGTACAACTTGATTTTTAGGACCTACAATGGTTATCCGACTTTCAAGGTCTAGCCAAGGACCGAGACCCACTGAGGAGCCACTGACAATCAGACTGCCAAGAGCCGGCCAACAACAATCAGAAGAAATTAATCCTTCTGTTAAGCCGATGATCATTCGTCTTCCCATGACAAGTCGACAGCCAAGCACAAAGCCAGGGACTGCTAGTGAGCCAACGACTCCACGTCCAGCACTACTAGTAGAACCCTTGATGATCAAGATGCACAGGTCATCCTTCCAATCCTCGGTAATGCACGGGGTGGCTGAACAGGAGCTAGGGACAAATCGATAGCTCAGTACTAAGCCCGGGACCACTAGCGTACCAATGACTCTACGTCCTGCACCACTAGTGGAACCCTTGATGATCCGGCTGCCCAGGTCATCCTCCAGTCTTCATTAATACAAGGGATGGCTGAAGAGGAGCTAGAGCTAGCCAAATATGTGGCCACACACACTGATGTTCCTTCTGTTGATGATGTAATCCCACCAGAGAAGATACGTTATTTTATCAATAAAAGGGCTATCTTTGAACTACCTCGAGCTTAACAAGCTTCGTATAATGTATGCTATGGAACACGGTATGGGCATCAACTTACACACACAAGTGACAAATGTCTATACTACGAATCAACTTACTCTCGTGGAAGGCGCATGCTTCATAGTCGCGGAAGAAGATCATCCAATCATCTTCGGCCGAAAGAATGGTCAACATTCCTTCAGGCCAGAAGAAGTCGATCTCGAACCCGACACCGGGAGACTGACCCTTTATCTGTATAGCTCCCGATCCAAGTACCTTATGCAAAAATAGGTTTATGATATGGAGACTACACCGGGTTTGAACTACGGCACCGGCCGGCGACTACCTTTGCAATTGCCAGTCCCAGTTGAAAAACTACGGGATTATTACAGTAAGACCAGGCGTGGTCTACGCTATGTTACACCTACAATAACTCCGGAGAGCTCGAATGAAGAATGTGAATGGCATTCACATTCAACCGGATCACCCACTTCCGATTCAGATGTCAGCATCGGGGACGTACTCAGGCAAGCTTGGTCGGTCAATATGGCATTTACTGACGCCTACGAAGAAGATGAAGACATACCCAAACTTCTTGAGTTAGAGCCTTGGATCCAACAGCTAGATGCGTAATGGGATAAGCGTTTCGAGCAAAGAGAGCCCCTACCGAAGATGAGGTCATGCAAGTTGACTTCGGCGATGAGTCTTCTTCAAAGCCAATCTTTGTCAGCAAAAGTCTGACAGACAAAGAGCGGGAGTCGTTATTTCAACTCGTCAGAGAGTATATTGACGTGTTCGCCTGGAGCTATGAAGACATGCCAGGGCTAAACTCCGAAATTGTACTCCATAAGCTCAACATTCGTTCGGACGCGAAGCCGATCAAGTAACAGCAACGACAGTTCCGCCCAGACTTTATGAATTCTATCGAAGCTGAGGTCAACAAACTAATAGTCAGCGGCTTCATCCGGGAGGAACAACATTCAAACTGGGTAGCCAACATAGTACCGATCCTCAAGAAGAATGGGAAGATCCGAATTTGCATCGACTTCCGAAATCTGAACGAAGCATATCCTAAAGACGAGTTCCCTCTTCCTATTACGGACATAATGATTGACAACACATGCGGCTTTGAGCGCATGTCGTTCATGGATGGCTTCTCAGGATACAACCAAATCAAGATGTTTTCTGACGTCGAAAAGCATATATTATTTCGAACGCCGGTTGGCGTATACTGCTACACAGTCATGCCCTTTGGTTTAAAGAATGTTGGTGCCACATATCAACGAGCTATGAGTGTCATCTTCAGAGATAACCTGCATAAGACAGTGGAATGTTACGTCGACGACATCGCTGTCAAAAGCCGTTCTAAGGAAGAACATCTGCACGATATGAGGACAGTATTCGACCTGATGCGAGCACACAACTTGAAGATGAATCCCACCAAATCCTTCTTGGGCGTATCCAGCAAAAAATTCTTGGGTTTTATCATTACCGCCCAGGAAATCCATATAGACCCTGAAAAGACGAAGGCAATCATGGAGATGGGTCCCCCAAAAAATCTTCGAGAACTCAGAGGCCTTCAAGGGAGGATAGCTTATATCAGGAGGTTTATCTCTAACCTCTCCGGGCGATGTCAACCATTCACACACCTCATGAAGAAAGTCATCTCCTTCGTATGGGATGAGGAGTGCCTACGTGCCTTTGACAATATTAAAGAATATCTGTCGAACCCTCCAGTCCTGGTGGCCCCGGTCGCAGGAAAGCCGTTTTTGTGTTATGTGCGAGCGATGGAGCATTCCCTCGGTGCTCTACTAGCACAAAATAATGATACAGGACATGAACAAGCTATCTATTACCTCAGCCACATGATGATAGGACCTGAGCATAGATACACAGCCGTGGAGAAGGAGTGTCCCGTTTTGGTGCTCGCTATTCAGAAGACGCGACAGTATATTACAGGACAGACCATCCATGTTATATCACGAGTCAACCCCCTCAGGGTCCTCATGACCAAACCAGGTGCACTCAGCACTCGCCTTGCTACCTGGGCGATATTATTGTCTCCCTACAACATGATCTTCGTCCTGCAGAAGGCTGTTAAAGGTTAAGCTCTGGCAGACTTTTTAGCGGCCCATCCAAGTTCGAAGTCAACCAGAATATATGAAAAGATCCCAGACGAGGTCACCAATTCAAATATGGCTTCCTATGATACTGTTTGGCGAAAGTTCTTCGACGGTGCTTCAAGAACCGGACCCAAGGGCAATATCGTCGTTGGGGTCAGAGTGGTACTGATTTTTTCTCTCGATTAGTGATCTATCGGGCATACTCACTCATGAAACCGTGTTCAAACAACATGGCCGAGTACAATGCCTTGGTTATCGGCCTCCGACTTGCAAAGGAACTGGGGGTAGAGTACTTGGAAACATACGGCGATTTACAGTTAATCGTTAATCAGATCCGGGGTTCTTATGAAGTTCGCCATGAAGACGTGATCCCTTATCATCAAATAGCAATCGCCATCATTACGTCCCTGAAAGGATTCTTCATAGAACATGTTCCCAGACTCCGAAACATTGAAGCCAATGCCTTAGCAGGTCTTGTCGCTTCCCTGGCAGTCCCAAATTATACTCATCATTTGGTTGACGTAATAGGCCATAAATTGGTTTGTTCTAAGAACAACGTGCAATTTTCTGTGAGTTACTCTGCCCTAGCGGTCGAAGAGACACAGGACTGGAGATTACCATTTATTGACTTCGTATTCTATAGTATCTTGCCGAAAAACCCGAAAGAAGCCACTTCTATCAGAAGACGTTCTCTCAGATTCTTCAACGATACAGAGACAAAAATACTGTATTGGCGATCCTATGATGGATACTGCTCCGGTGTTTGTCAGATACAGAAGCCAAAGAAGCCGTACGCGAAGCTCACGACGGCGTTTGTAGGGCCCATTAACCTGGCCCGAAATTATAAGGCCGTATTCGCCGAATGGGCTATTACTGGCCTACTATGGTAGCAGATGCGATAAACTATGCAATAAAGTGTAAAGCTTATCAGGTTCACGCGAATTTTATACATCAACCATCCGAATTCCTAAATCCGACGGTAGCATCCTGGCCATTCGAAGCATGGGGAATGGACATCATTGGTCCAATCACTCCACTTTCGTCCAGAGGACACCAATTCATACTCGCAATTATAGACTACTTCTCCAAATGGGCGAAAGTTGTTCCGCTTGCAGAAGTGAAGACATCAAACGTGATCAACTTCGTCAAGCATCACATCATCTATCGCTTTGGACTACCTCGGAAGATCATCCACGACAATGGTCTGCAGTTCGCGAGCCACGTCTTCTATCGATTTTGCGATAAACATCAAATCCAGAATGTTGCTTCAACATCGTATAACCCGGCGACTAATGGTCTGGCTGAAGCATTCAACAAAACTATAATCAAGCTGCTCAAGAAGTTTGTGTCCTCAAACAAACGCGATTGGAATGAAAAGCTTGGCGAATGCTTATGGGCGTATCATATTACAGTCCGGAAGGCCACTGGGAACACACCATTTTTAGTATACGAAAGTGAGGCAGTTCTCCCATTGGAACTCAAATCCCCTCGTGCTGCGTTGCCCTCATTTACCGACTAACGTCAGATGATAACTACCGTCGTCGGCTATAGAAATTGGAGGCCTTAGATGAGAAGCGTCTGCTAGCTCAACAACGAATCGAGCTTTATCAAGCACGCATCTCTGGAGCCTTCTACAAAAAAGTCAAACTGAGAATATTTCAAGTAGGCGATCTCGTTCTGGCAGTTCGGAGACCGATGGTTATGACTCATAAAACCGCCAACAAGTTCTAACCCAAGTGGAAAGGCCCATTTATCATTGAGGCTGTATTCTCCAATGGTGTATACCGTCTTGCAAAGCAAAATAGAGACTTGCTCATGATGCCCATCAACGACAAGTTCCTAAAGAAATATTATGTCTAAGCGACACCCTCCGAATCAACCGGATTGTTGAGTAATGTGCCCTTAGGTACCGCTGAACTTATACTCTGGTCACTCCAAATGAATTCATATCGCATCTTCTGGGTAGCAAGTCATGTATGATCGTACCTCTGAACTTCCTCCTTAAAAGAGCATTCTCCTCATAATCTATTACCCGCGCTTTTTGTGCATAAAAAAGGGTAACAGGTCCACAAAATTCCTAAAACAACCACGTCGATGTCACCTCTGAGTTGTTTCTCTTCCATCACAAACAAATCACCCCTTACATAGAACTCTCACGTCCATTTTTCCTCTGAGTTGTTCTATGTATTCTTCGTTGAGTCCACTCCTGGCACGTCCTTATTACCTCTGAGTAGGAAGACTCCGTTGTAAAACTCCCATATTTACCACGTCCTCATTACCTCTGAGTAAGTATGTTGGTTTTCTTTCGACTTATTATCCGTACCCAAAACCAGGGTACGCCAAGGATAATAGGCCCATAAATGTCCACAGTTGACCACAAATGTCCACAGTCAATCATAAATGTCCGCAGCTGACCACAAATGCTGTACTAGGTCCTCTAGTACATGCGTCTCTTTTATCACCATTACATGCCTCTGGAGCCTAGCTATTCAATGGCATTCTTTCGCCTAATACCAAGAACTTCTATGACCGCCTTGCCACGGAGTCGTTATAGGTATTTCTATCGAGCTTATTATCCATACCTAAAACCAAGATAACCAAGGTATACCAAGGGTAATAGGTCCACAGAAAGTCCTCCAGTGGGGCAAGTACCATAACACCAAAAATACTATACGAACACAACATATACCACAAATAAAGGATGAAGTAAACATATTCATTCACTTAAAATCAAAAGTCCTACATTTTACTGGGACCAAGTCCCTATTAAAAAAGGAAAAAATGGAGGGATACAATAATGAAAGAGAGAAAAATCTGATCACGGCTTGGCGACGCACAGTTCTCTTAGACGGTCCTTCAGCTTGGTCGTCGACCGCTCAATCCTCAGTGTGGCCCGGCGCTCAGCCTCTTGAGTCAACTTCTCTGTATCCTCCATATGCGCATGTGCCTGCCAACCGTCTTCAATTTTCTTCAGTGCACGCTCCAAGGCAGCAGAGGTTCGGGTGACTGGTCGGTCTTCCAAAAAATTAGCTCATTGTCTTTGCGGGAAGCCTGGAGCTCAGATTCTAAAGAAGCTAATTTTCTCTGAAGCTGGAGGATCTGCTCGTTGGTATCGGCTATCCCATGAGATGCGGCCTCTCCCGAGCGATACAGTCCTCTCCTCCGCGGCTTAGTTGATCGTACTTCAGAGATAGATCATGAAGGTCCTTAACTAGAGCAGGCTTGGACGTATCCCATACCGTCTTTACCTTTTCCATGGCTTTTATAAGGAAGGCACGCTCCTGATCTATTGCTAAAGACATATTGACTTGCCGCAGTCCTTTAAACTGAGCCACGAGCTGATCAGCTTCTATTAATTTGGGCTCGAAGAGCTCGACCATCCCTGCCCCACCGAGGAGTGTTCTGAGGAGTTCAATCTGACCACGGGCACATTGACGAGCCAATACAAAAGATGTCTCCCTCGCTAGGGCAGCTTCAACCCCTCGTTGCAGATGGTGGTAGAAACTATCAATCACGTCCTTCGACGATTCATCCATAACATCTAAAGAAGACGGTGTCAAAGAAAGAGTAGCTGGAAGAGTCGAAGACGGTTGTAAAGAAGATGTACCAGAGCTTGATGCCCTTATCACTAAGGATACAAGTTTCAAGCGATAGGACGCCTGAATAGCAGTTATCTCCTCCTTCGCAGCCCGAAGGATTCGAAGACTGGGCAGTACAGAAAGTTCAACCTCTGGTGATAGAGTTACGTTAATCGAGCAGGGTGCATGGACCATTTCTCCCTGTCCCGGCAGTTCTACTACGTCTCCTCCTGAACTCGACCCGACAAGAGGTCCCTCGATAGTAGTTGGAGGAGGAGGAGGCATACTTCATTCCACCGGATCCCCTCTGGTGACTTCTCCCCCGATGATGTCCGTCGTCGACGGCAAAGGAGTAGGACCTGTATGTCCGGAGCAACCATCGATCAACTTAACCAGAAGGATATAAAGATAGAGCAAATGAACCTCCTCACTAGTCAAGACATGACATAGCTTACCAGGGGAGGGTTGCTGAAGCTGAGGCTCACTCACAGCTACCGTATCCTCCTCAGCGACGACATCTGAGCCACTTGCAGCCGCCTCCTCTGCCCCAGCTGCCCCGAAGGTGGGTACAACTGGGTAGGTATCAACCAACCGAGGTTCAGCAACCCCAGGGACTGGTTCAGTAGAGCCTACATCTCCCCGGGTTGAGATGTCAGCAGCAGGAGTAACCTCAGCCGTCGTCGGGACGACTGTGGTGGAAGTAAGCTCGACAGTCATAGCACGAATTAAGACGGCTATGGCCGGGTCAACCTCAGAGGCGGTAGCCGGCTCTGAGGAGTTCACTTCTCCTGACGCCTACAAAGAAAAGGAAAATTATCAGATTATATTTCAGAAAAGAAAGAACTAAAAAGATGGTCGTAACTCGATTCACCTCCGAAACGGCTTCGGCGTCCTCACTTCTCTCCCTAATGCTCGGCCCGTGAAGCATGACCGCAGCCCATTTTCGGGAGTAAGTTATGCCTCCGGCAGAGAATTCACGCCTGCATTATTTTCGTGAAAGACTAGGCGCAACAGGGGGCTGATCTGCCACCAAATCTTCTGCAAGAGGAAGAGGCAAGTTATCAAGGTCATCCTCTTCGTCCACGTTGATTGACTCCGAGTCAGACACATCAACTGTCCTCCCCTTCTTGGTCCTTGGCTTCTCCTCCAAGCCAGTACCAATAATGAAGCTGGTACTTGGGTCAAAATCTCTTGGGGACTTATTCACCATAACATGGTACAAGGCCGCCATGTATAAAATATGTCCCGACTCGTTAGCATCGGGAACGGAGAAGGTGGCACGGGTGTGAACCGTGCTATAGTAGTGCCAAGACCGGATGCCATCAAGAACGCTACCCTCAAAACCCAGACAGGAGCTGGAATTGTTCAAAAACATTTGACTATACCCAAATTGCCGGGAGAATCGGCTGGGTACGTTAGGCTCGAAAAAGACGGAGTTACGGTTTGCGATATACCAGATGTGCAGGACGAATATTCTGCAACCAGAAGAGCATCTTCTCGGGCAAGAATTTGGGAGACACAGCACCATCAAGATGCACGTCTCTTACTTCTTCATCTGTAAAATAAGGAACAAACACGAAAAAGGAGTATCTGTCCACTGTGTCAGCGCCATCTGACAGACTGGCATGGTAGTGTACTCCCAGGGCATACGACGGTACTAGAAGATGAAGGCATCATCAGCAGTCGCGTCATCCTCCGGGCCAGGTCTCATCAAAGACTGGTAATGCATCAACAGCTACCCCATCAGATAATGGTAGGGCAGCTCGATTTGTTCAAAGTCTTTCGCCGTATCGCGAGCAATGACTTTGGACGCGAAGGGGCGAAGGCAACGATATATGCTGCATACCATGGCCGGGAGTAGAGCTAGTCTGGCCCCAAAGACTAGCTTCACCGCATGAAGGATCAGGTTACGGCTGATTCTCTCAACAGCACCAGCCCCTCCCGAAACTACACAGTCCCGCAGCCATACCATCAGAAATCCTGCCAGGAGAGCCTTATCAGACATCTTCTGGGTATCTTGATAAAAATAATTAAAGGAGTCAGATTGGCTCCCAAATCTGTCACCCGTGTTTTTACCCTCTTGGCAGTCGACACCTGGTTCTGCACCTCCTTCCGGGTTCGAGGACTTCGGGGGAAAATCCGGCCTGAGGCGCCTAGCTCAAAAAGATAGCTGAGCCAGGTCTTGGTATGAGGAAGTTTCCTTCCGAGCTATCGTTCTTCTTCTTTGATATCTGCTGGCACGTACTATGGTGACATAGTAGTTTCCGGTAAACAGCCACAAAGCCCGGGAACCGTTGCTCCAATTCCTCGAATTCTTTGTTCGTAGGGGTATACGCTTCAAAAACTTTATCTCCCAGGGCAGCTTAGAGACTTCATGCATCTCATGGAGAGTGAGTCCCATCTTCCCTCTAAGTGTAAAGAAGGTCCCCATACGACGGTTGTACATCTCAAGAAGAGCCATGAACAGCTTCTTGTTTATGGACAGACCATAACAAGTGCCCCGTATGGCATGTTAAAGACCAATCTCGAGCAGGAGATCCTTGTATGTCCGCAAGATCCACGAGGTCAAGTTGATCCATGAAGGGGTGGGGTTCATCCAGTTCAGCAGCACAGCCAACCAGTGGGGTAGGACCCCTTTTTAGCAGTCTGGTTCATAAAAGTGTCAGCTTGGGAGAACCGAAAGTTGGGACCTTACACATTTATGAAACTGCCCGGGGCCAACCCCATCACAGAGCGGCTGATCTGTATCTTGCTTTCAACTACCGACCTTGATGTTTTATTATAGTGAATATCACCCACGAACATCCCCTGCTGGCTCAGGGTTTGGGAGTCCGCTATTTTCCTGTCAATCGGCAACATATTGAACCAAAACAGCAGAAAGTGACGCTCCATCTGAGGAATGTGGATCGCCATTCCGTTGGAAGAAAAACTCCAACTTTCAGAAATATCTAGAATGCTATAGTTCTTCACAGTTAGGGCATCCCCAAAGAGGAACGCAGAATTCAGATGTGTGCCCCCTAGTTACCCCGAGTTCATCATGCTCGAAAGAAAGAAGAAGGATTGGTTTCTGATATCCCTCAGCCTGTCCTCAGGTTGATCTTTAGTAATTTGGGCTGACACATAATCGACCACATGGTCGAACCTCACACCCACAGTAGATTGAGCTTGACCAACCAAAAGCTCTCCCGAAGGATTGATCGGCAACTTCACTGAAAAGGAAAAAAGAAAGAAGTCAGATGATAGCCAGAGAAAACTACTTAATGTTTTCTGAGCTTACGCGGCTCTGTTAGGTGGGTCTTCATGCGGCCCAGTTCATAAGGTGCTTATGCGGTCATGAGACATTCCTCATACGGCTCGGCCATGAAGCAACTCTCATGCGGCTCGGTCATGAAGCAACTCTCATGCGGCTCGGCCATGAAACAACTCTAATGCGGTTTGGACATGAAGCATACCCCATACGGCTCAGTCATGAGACTTTCATGCGGCCCATACGGCACAGCTTACGCAGATTCATCACACAGAACTTGAACAGTTCAGTGAAGACGAAAAAAGCATCAACTATGCCAAGGCATAACAGAGAAAGGCCCGCGCATAAAACATGCGACATAGCCATTGTGATTAGGGTTTGAATTCATGCAGTTTTTTTTCAACGCTCTTACCATCAATAGAAGGATGAACGTCAGGGTAAATCGAACTCGCCATGTTCGATGAGGAGGCAAGTCCTTTGCCCTTCGCTGTAGCACTGGAAGAAGTCTTGGGAGCCATAGATGATCGAGAGAAGAGAAGACGGCGACTAGGGTAATAATTAATTGGAAGAAGAAAAGAAGGAACCTCTCTCCTCATAAACTACCCGTATTTATAGGCTGACAGAGGCGTATAAACCGATAGACAACGCTTCGGGTTTCGTGTTGCCTAAAAGATAAAGGCGACCCTTGGGATTCTATCCCCTTTCATGCAAAAGACCGCTCCGAATCATCAAAGAAAATCTAAAATTTAATATCGACTCTTGGGATTCTATCCAAACGACGACTTTAAATTATCAATGCAAATAAAAAACAATTAATGGGACGCCTACGTGGTACGAGACCAGTATACGGCCAGAGAAGCCTTTGCGGCATGAAGAGCTTATGCGAACATATCCGTGCTTCTTATTCAAAGTATTTCAATTTTACAAATTGAAAACTTTGAAGGGGGTCTTGTAGAAGCATGGATTTTTCTATGCGGCCTATAAGCAATACGAAAGCTTTATGCGGCTCAAAACCTGGAAGAGTTTCATGCGGCTCAAAAGCACTGGGAGCTTCATGCGGCTCAGAAAGCTTCATGCGGCCTACAAATAGTAGGGAACCTTATGCGGTTCAAAATCAGCCAAAGCAGCTGGCCATAATTACTCTGACATAAAGGCGACAGCTCTGACAGAGATGATGGCTCTGACATAAATACAAGACGTGACATGCTCCTAAAAGACGAAAAAATCATCATGATATCTGGCACAGTTCACAAATTCCAAAGAAGATTTTTTATGCGGATCGCCTATGCAACCCTCATGCGTCTCAGTCATGAGACAACTCTCATGCGGTTCGAGCAGGGATCATCTCTCATGCGGCTCGGTTATTAGACGTCCTTCATGCGGCTCGGTCATAAGACGTCCTTCATGCGGCTCGGTCATGAGACACCCTTTATGCGGCTCGGCTATGGGACAGTCCTTCATACGGCTCAGCCAGGATACATCTTTCATGCGGCTCAGCTATGGGACAGTCCTTCATGCGGCTCAGCCAGGATGCATCATTCATGCGGCTCGCCACAGAGTAGCAGTTGAGACGCGTGGCAGAAATTGACCAAGTCTTAAACAGTTCAGATTTAGTGCAACAAACAGATCATGATCAATCTTAACCAATCTCCAGCTGCCCACTTCTCGAGGCACAGTTACAAGGATGTGACCCAAAATTAGCCACGTGGCTGTACACCCCATTACTCATGAATTCCTATAAATAGCAAGGTGCTATTTCCTTGCAGGGACAGATACACACAGAGAGATATACAGACACCCGGGCAGAGAGAGAACATTTCTTCACCGGAGCCGAGGTTGCGTTCGATCGTCCAAGAAGTAAGACAGAGTTGATAGCACTTTTTCGAGCCTCTACCGTCACCCCCCAGAATCTAAACTAAATAATTGTACTTAGATTACTTTTTTAGGTTTTGTTCCTAGGCTCTCTTTTGTACAAGCGAGTTTGTAATTATGAGTCAAAGTTCAGTCCTTCTATAAAACTGTTCTGTTCAACGACAATCAATGGCAAACAGAAATCGCCCGAATCATCGTCCTCACAAGGGGCATGATGCCGCACGAGCCTGGAGTTGTGCTCGTGCAGGGCAAGATGACAAGTTCTTAAATGGTTATCTTTGAGTTGATGTTAACAATGAAAGGAAAATAGAGTATACGAAACAATTCTCTTTATTGATATTCGAACTGAGATTTACAAAGGCTTTCGATAGCCTAACAATATATGCCAGATTGGCTACAACACTCAGGTTCTCTCTTGTCCATAAAGGATTTCACCGTTCTATACATCATGACTTCTATATCTCGGCCGTATCAATCATGTTGCAAGTCCGAGCGTCAATACGATCGCACGCTTCAATACGCTTCGGTATTCCAAGCCTCAACACGTTCAAGCGAAGCTTCACCGCAAGCAATCCATTCCCTACACCCTGTATGAAAGTTGGTATGGGATCAGTACGTTCGTCCTTGCATGTACTGACAAAAAGACCAACTTTCTAAACCGATATTTTAGTATTTATGTTCAATCATGCAACTTATCTTATGATCTTGCTATATTCTTCTTAGGGTCAATTTTATGGCATATTCGAAAGCGTAAAGCATGTTATCATGGCAAGCATGTTATTCGAATTGAATAGGCAAACAGGCAAGCAATCTCATATTTGTTTTGTGGCGTAACTTCTTACCAAGTCGAAGCACTCGTCCTTGCACTGACGTAAGGTGAATACGCCTCATTCCTTCCCTGTCATGTTATAAGTGTTCTTTATGCAGGATCTATGTGTGTAGGACACATACGTGCCTACACTTTTAACCTATCGTTCCTTAACTGTATGAAGGTCTTGGCGTATCCGCGCCAAAATGGACTGAAGGCGTTTCTTTCTTTCTTTTCTATCTTTTTTTCTTTCTTTCTTTCTTTTCTTTCTCGAATTGGGTAGTCCGGCGCCTTTCGTAATGGATTGTTGTCCCAATTACGGAGATCTACCGCTACATACCATCATTTGCAACTTTTTATATCTTGCTAAGCGGTCGCTAATAATCTTACGGATGTGCGCCTATCAAAGATTATATCCCTCCTAGGCCGAACGGTCCCGGTGCCCCGGCGTAGCCCGTTAGGAGAAAAGGTTCCGTGCACGGAAGATTATCTTAATTATCCCAAGTCCATCCCATTTGACCGTACAACGCACTATTATTCAAACAACCAAGCATAGTCTTGAGTCCGAGACTCAAAATTTATTATCTCGTATTTCTTCCGTTAAACTTTCTATGTTCTTACATTTCATACTTCGTTTCAATGTTCAATGGCATCATGCCTCAACTCAATATTCGTCAACCGAACGACCCGAAGGTCCCAAATACCTTTCGAGGCATCATGTCATATCCGACAGTTCCGCCACATTCATGCCACAGCTGTATTCTTTCGGAACGAAGCCATCTTTTATGATCTCGTGCACGTAGGCACATTTCGACACATTTATCATCTTTTTCTCGCGTCGTGCACTTGGTGCACATATCGAAGCTGTAATTCCATATTTTATGCCTTAGTGTTCAATGTTCGTGGCTTGCACGCTAGGGCGCTCGCCTGTTGTCTTTCAATGTGCCAGCCTTTGTAACTCGTGTACGAAGGCACGGAATGGTTCGTGCACTAAGGCACTCGACGAATACAGTTATCCTATGTTCTTGCGGCTTGCACACCGAGGCGCTCATCTTTGCGATATCTAATATTTTATAGCGACTCGTGCCTTTGGTGCATGTTTTATTTTAATTATTCTAACTAGTGTTCGGCACACACTATGATTTATCTTCCGACCGGACCACGCCCGTGGCGTCGATAGGTTAACTTAGCATACAACGATACATTCTTACTTAGCATGAAGGAGTAAAAAGAAGAGTCAATCTTCCCATCTTGAGTTGATATGCCTTGTCGTTTCGTTGAGCCGATGCGGATCAATTTTATAACTTCGTTGCATGGCCAACTCTCCTGACTTAGCCATTCGAGCGCTTCGTACTTCATTGAATTATATGTCCGATTTGGCTTACCGTGCCCAAGTCCCCGCCCGTTGCGAGACGGTGATTTGGATTTTGCGGACCCGTTGCGAATGAGGCAAAATGTCGACCTCTAATATTTTTGCCTAAACGTATAGTCTGTACAGGAAACCAACTAGAATCAATACTTGTATCGATTCGGACTTGCGCCTTGGTCGATTCGATTTCTTAGAATCTTTGAGCCGTCTTAACGCACTTATCCTTCGGGGCAATGCAGCGCTTCGCATCGATTCAACTCGATGCATTTTTCTGGGACAATGTAACTCTTCGCATCGATTTAGTTTGATGCGTTGCTCGGGACAACGTAACTCTCGTATCGATTTGCATCGATATATTTCATTCGATCAATGCAACTCTTTGAGTCAACATCTCAGCATAATGTGCCATGCGAAGTGGGACATTACAAAATATACCACTCAAAACAGGGTTCATCCTCGAACCAACACCAACACTCCGATTAAGAGTTTTATAGATCATTTCACAATCTCGTTCCACCAATGTTGTTCAGTTTCACACTATCTTGCAAGCTTTTTATTAAAATTTCAAAGTCCTTCCGGCAGCTCGATTTGAATTTGTATACAACTCGATTTGGATCCGTACCTATATTCAAAGCGTCCCAAAGATATATATATATATATATATATATATTTTGACCAAGTCCAGTGGTAGCAAATTAGAACAAAGCTGACAGGTAATCTCAATCCTATGCTTGCCATCTCGTACTCTCGGTTTGGACTTCTTTAGCAACTGTTCTCAAAATTTTATTGCAAACGTATATTCGATACATACGTGATTCATTCAATAAAGTCATTGCACGCGACGCGATTCATAATCCCATTTTTTATTTCGTATGGACTATCAACTCACGTCGAGCCGTCGCGTATCTCATCGCAACGATCCTTCGTAATGCCTTGCGTCGAAGTCGCTACCCAACTATTTTCGAAGTCTGGCTATGCAACTTATCTCGAAACAATTTCCTTTGTTGACTTGCAAATGCATCAAGATTCAGGACTACGCCCGCTTGGTTATTTACCTAGACACCGTGCTTAACTTCTCCCGGCACAACTTTAAATTGATGTTGCATAAAGGCTACAATCTATCTGATACAACAGTTTATATCGAGGTGACGGTGCTCAAGGCAACGAACGCCTTGACATGAAAGTCTTTACGATGCGTCTTACGTTCGATTCCTATTGAGTAGGAAATTTCTAACAAAATTTCCAACTTATCCGTCTCGCAATATCGAACATAATTTCGATTCACGCAAGCTCAATTGCAAGGTGAATCCAAATCTAACGACATAACTCGTAAGTCATTCTCTTATCGTTCTCTCTCGTGCATTGTACGATTCTCGCAATCGCCTATCCGAATCACCAAGTTCGTTGGTGAATTTCTAGTTCGATCATCGACCAACATAACCATTCAAGCATTCATCCGACGAATACTTAAAATCTAGCTACATCATTCTCAATCGAAAGCTGTTCCAACAATTTTTGATTGCCTAGACTTATCGTCAACATGCATCACACTATTTTTGTCACCGATGCAATTTTGTATGCGACAACGTATAGGTCCTCTTACGGTCTGCAATATTTAATTTGATTTGGCATTCAAGTCTTCTAGGGTCAGCTGTCCCGAATCTACGCTCGATAATTATGGATCATCACCGAAGGACGGTTTACTATGAACCATGCTATATATTATTTCGGAGCTAAATCATATTTCGACGATTTCTAGGCGACTATTCAATTTTGGATAAAATTATTTCTATCGGCGCAACTGATGTGCAACTGTCCTTCGAGTAAAGTCATGCACTACCATCGATGATTTTACAATTTATGAAACATCTACTCGTATTGAGTTCGAGTCTATCTTATTTGTTGTCGACACACGAGATGCTATATGCATCGAACAATCGTCGATGACTTATAGTCTCGTCTTGATCAATCACAAAGTTCATGATCAACCAGTTTGTTTATTTTTCGTATTGTTATTTACAAAATTTTGATAGCGCGGGACACACTCTATTTTGTATTCTCAGATCATGCTTACGTTTTCTTGCGTATCGATCTCGATACGTCGTATCAATTTCGATAGCGTAAGGGTCAATTTTGATTTTGTTTCAACTTCGACAACTTGTATTGCATACTTTCAAGTTCTCCACAAACATTTCCATACGTCTCGAATCGTTTTTCGATTCGTTGCATTCTGTTATGCTTTGATCGCGTAACCGAGTTACCGATTATCCAACATTGAACCCTCGAGTTATACGATCACGCCCTCTAAGGTTTTGCGTATTTTAGTCGTACTCAAATGAGTTTTGCCGTGACGTAACCCACTATCTCTTAGGTACTATTTACCCGCATCAACCAACTCTTCACCGAAGTTGCACATCGTGCGACCCGATTACAATTCGTCTCGTCCAACATTTCTATCGAGATCGCAAGTCGTGCAATTCAATCCGCCTCGCCCAACATTTCTATCGAGATCGTAAGTCGTACGAGTCATTTGTAAGTTCGAGTTTTTCTTTCCTGTCGATCCGATTTTTGGTTTAAGGCATCATCGTTCCCCTAGTCTCAGTCATCCGATCGACTTATAATTTCTGTCCGACGTATCATTCATTGATACGAGTCTTGCCTCATTTTCCCAACCGATTTTCGAAGAACACTTGCATCAACATACCGTCATACAAATTTTTCAATCGAGTCTCGGTACTCTTTCGTCCGTTTCGGACAAATCTTCCGCAATTCTCACAACGTGTCGATGTAATTCATCGCACAATTGGTATACCATGTATCACTCAGAATTGAGTCATTCATCGCATACGTGGTATGGCATATACCACTCGGAATTCAAGTCATTTCCCCTGTATTGTACTTAGTATGAGCCAATAATCTCTTTCGACTCACGATTTCTGCAGTGATCGTGCTTGATTACAACCATAATTTTGATTCTATCACGATCCGACACAACTCGGCCATGTTTTCATTTGCCAACACAAGTTCGGTGTGCAACCGAACGATTCGTTCTATCGATTTATGATTTCAGTTCCTTCCGTTGCATCTCCTGCAACGATTTTACTTTGACACATATTGCATCACGTGCAATGATTTACTTTCGACACGCATTGCACATCTTTGCAACGACTTATTTTCGACATTCATTGTACCTCGTGCAATAATTTATTTTTGACATCTGTTGCACCTCGTACAACAATTTATTCCCAACTTTCAAAGTTAATGCTCAAATCCGTTCAACACATTCGATATTGGCTTATCACTTTTATTGTAACGCATTATTTAAGTTTCCACATTGGTGCAACCAATATTCACAACCCATTGCATCTCGTACATTATTTTATTTCTCATTCAACATGTTACATTGCACAACATCATCTTAAATCGCATTTCACAATTTGTTGCACTTGCAGTAACTAACATTTCACAGCTCGTGTATTCAATGTAATGAAATGTTTTACGACTTTCTCCGCAACATCAAGTAAATTCGAAGTACTTGCGGCAATGTTATCCGGCTTTATATTAGACTTATTGTATGGAACATCCAGTACGGAATCGAGTAGAGTCAAGAGTGATTTCGATTGGTGGTGGACAACTCTTTGGAAATTTAAACAAAGCAAACGTCCTGAGAAAATTGAGCCTAGAGCTCTGATACCAATTTGTCATGCCCCGACCCAGAATCACCTGAATTATCGTCCTCGCAGGGGGCGTGATGTCGCACGAGCCTGGAGTTGCGCTCGTGCAAGGCAAGATAACAAGTTCTCAAATGGTTATCTTTGAGTTGATATTAACAACGAAAGGAAAACATAGTATACGAAACAATTCTCTTTATTGATATTCGAACTTAGATTTATAAAGGCTTTCGATAGCCCAACAATATATGCCAGATTGGCTACAACACTCAGGTTCTCTCTTGCCCACAAAGGATTTTACCGTTCCACACATCATGTCTTCTATATCTCGGCCTCATCAATCCTGTTGCAAGTTCGAGCGTCAATGCGATCGCACGTTTCAATACGCTTCGACATTCCAAGCCTCAACACGTTCAAGCGAAGCTTTGCCGCGAGCAATCCATTCCCTACACCCTGCATGAAAGCTGGTAGGGGATCAGTACGTTAGTCCTCGCATGTACTGACGAAAAGACCAACTTTTTAAACCGACATTTTAGTATTTATGTTCAATCATGCAACTTAGCTTATGATCTTGCTATATTCTCCTTAGGGTCAATTTCATGGCATATTCGAAAGCGTAAAGCATGTTATTCGAATTGAATAGGCAAGCAATCTCGTGTTTGTTTCGTGGCACAACTTCTTACCAAGTCGATGCACTCTCCCTTGCACTGACGCAAGGTGAATATGCCTCATTCCTTCCCTGTCATGTTATAAGTGCTCTCTATGCAGGATCTATGTGTGCATGACACATACGTGCCTACACTTTCAACCCATCGTTCCTTAACTATATGAAGGTCTTGGCGTATTTGCGCCAGAATGGACTGAAGGTGTTTCTTTCTTTCTTTTCTCTCTTTCTTTTCTTTCTTTCTTTCTTTTCTTTCTCGAATTGGGTAGCCCAGCGCCTTTAGTAATGGGTTGTTGTCCCAATTACGGAGATCTACCACTACATACCATCATTTATGGCTTTTCACATCTCGCTAAGCGGTCGCTAATCGTCTTCCGGATGTGTGCCTATCAAATATTATATCCCTCCTACGCCGAACGGTCCCGGTGCCCCGGCGCAGCCCGTTCGGAGGGAACGTTCCGTGCACGGAAGATTATCTTAATTATACCAAGTCCATTCCATTCGATCGTCTAACGCACTATTATTCAAACAACCAAGCATAGTCTTGAGTCCGAGACTCGGACTTTATCATCTCGTATTTCTTCCGTTAAACTTTCTATGTTCTTACATTTCATACTTCATTTCAATGTTCAATGGCATTATGCCTCAACTCAATGTTCGTCAACCGAACGACCCAAAGGTCCCGAACACCTTTCGAGGCATCATGTCATATCCGACAGTTCCGCCACATTCATGCCACAACTGTGTTCTTTCGTAACGAAGCCATCTTTTATGATCTCGTACACGTAGGCACGTTTCGACACATTTATCATCTTTTCGTTGCGTCGTGCACTTGGTGCACGCATCGAAGCCGTAATTCTATGTTCTATGCCTTAGTGTTCAATGTTCGTGGCTTGCACGCTAGGACGCTCGTCTATTGTCTTTCAATGTGCTTGCCTTTCTAACTCGTGCACGAAGGCACGGAATGGTTTGTTAGTGCCGGGGCACAATTTTTCGATGGAAAACTGAGAAAATGAAACAATTGTAAAAACAATGTTTCAAATCAACACTTCAAGGAAGGTGATTCTGAATTACGAGAATCTAAAAAGATTTCGTAATCAACAGCAATCAGATCATAGTACTTCTAAAAAGAAGATACAATCAGAATTACTGGCAGCGACGAAGAATGTGACTGGCGAAATATGGAACAACTCCTGCTGGGGTGAATAATCACCGTTGCTTAAAGCTTTATTCGCCCTACACGAACAGCTTCCAGGAACCAGCTAGTTCATCGGAGAACTTGGAACACTCCTGCTCTTCTGACTCCTCGGATGGACGCGAACTCCCGTACAAAAGCAACGCTGGTGCCGCACCTTTCCTCTCTCTCTCGAAGACTGCTGGAAGATCAGAACTGTGTTAAAGAACACGTCTGAAATCTCTGTTTATTTGTGTTAAAAAATACTTCGTAAACTTTCTGTGGTGGCTTCTCTTTTTCTTATGTATGTACTAAGCCTTGAGAGAGAGAGGATGCCTTATATAGGCCCTGCAGCAACTGTTCGGTTGCCACAAAGTTAGGGACGTGGTAAAAACTATCCCGAACATGTAGCAACCGCCCAGAACATGCAAACGCACGTTCTGCTGCAAGTTGCACCAACTGTGCATACCCCGCGCTCCTTACACTCTGTGCGACAGAGCGCGTACTGAACTGCGCACACTGCGCACTGCACGTACTGTGTACACGGCGCACGCAGCGCAACCAGCGTGCCCGTGCAACCCGAGCAACCCAGCGCAACCCGAGCAACCTGCGCGACTCAGCGCAACCCAGTGCAACCTGAGCGCAAATTGGGCACGCACCTCGGTAGCACAACTGGGCTTGCGCAACTGGGCATGCGCACCTGGGCTGCGCAACTGGGCTTCCGCAACGTGGCAGTGCAAGTGGCTCGCGCAACGAGCGCAACTAAAGTGCACTATGCGCCTAGCGACGATGCTGACGTGCTAAGTGCAAAGTGTGCCAACAAAATGCCATATGACGCCTCATGAGCCCATGAGCCCGAGTCCGAGTCCGAGTCCGAGTCGCTAAGCCCCTACGGGGCTTAGCTCCCATGGAAATAAATTTCCCAAGAGCAAAAAACATGAATGCTTTAATTGTTGATTTTAGCCTTTTTTCCATTAGAAAAATAACCCCATATGGCAAATCCATGTGCACCTCCACCCCACATGTGCATCTCCAATAATAGCAAAGCTAATATATAGAGATAACAATCTCTTTGTTTTTTCCGATGTGGGACTAAAACTTTCTAAAGGAAAAACCAAAACTCCAACAATCCCTCACATATCTCTATATATATGGGTATAAGTGTTCCCCACAGTAACTGTCCATCATGCATTAGGAGAGATGTCGCTGACGACTTGAATCTTCCCGCATGGATCAAAAATCAGACTATAATACAAGAATGGACTAAGCCTTGAATTCTGCATCATAGCTGAATTCTTTCCACTCACATAATGTAGTTTCATGTGCTTCTGGCTACACATTAAAGGCCCTGTGCCAGCCTGGTTTCAGTGTATAATTTTGGGCCTCTACAAGTTTACCCTCAAGATACGGCCTGATATCTCTTTGTCCAAACACGATAGGTGAGTTCATTATAAAGAGACATGGCATGAAGCGCTTTGCGCTTCCCTTGCGGTGCTATGCCGCCATGACATGGCTTAAAGCCGAGGCCTTACCCCGTACCGGGAACCTCATCGTAGTGTCATACTACTGTAGCATGAGGCAACCGCCTCTTTGTAGTGCCAAACTACCCAGCATGAAGCCTTAGGCTCCCTTGCGGTGTTACGCTGCAACGACATAGCTTGCAAGGCCGAAGCTTTATCCCTAAGCGGGTACCTTATCGTGGTGTCGTGCCATTGTAACATGAGGAACTTCTCCTCTTTGTAGTGCTGACTACATCCTTCTTTATTTTTAACATAAAACATTAGGCTAACTGCCTATTTGCGGTGCTACGCCGCTGTGATTTGGCCTGCAAAGTCGAGGCTTTATCCTATTACTGGGCAGCACCCCACATATAGGAACCTCATTGTGGAGTCACCCCATTATAGCATGGAGTTTTACTCCTTGTAGTGCTTCTCTACCGTGCCTCCTGTAAAGCACACCAGGCATTTACTCTGCCTGAGAACTCATTAAGGCAATTAAGCCAACCTTCCTACAGGAACCGTTTTCCGCAGAAAACAACAGTAGACAACAGTGGTTATAGGTCCGTAACCTCTCCATGCCCAATAAAACATGTACCCATCGTTCCTGATATTCTTTCGATTAGCGGTCCTCCCTTGAACCAAAAGCTAGATGCCTAGTAGATAAATCTTTGAACTAATAGCATAAAACTTTATGGTAGGAATACAATAATACAATATCAGAATGCCTTCAAGCCTATTTTACAAGCTGTGTCATCGACCAGCTGACGCTTGAGGCCCTTGGTGAACGGATCCGCCAGGTTCTCCTGACTCCGAACATCAATAACTGCAATAACACCTCTCTTGATAAGATCGTGTACTACCCTGTGCTTCAACCGCACAGTCCTCTTCTTCCCGTTGAAGAGGTCATTTGATGCCACCGTCGCAGTCGCCTGGTTGTCGCAGTATATCGGTATCGCCGGTATTTGCGCTCCAACCATTGGAAGATCATACATGAGCTCCCGAAGCCATTCTGCTTCCTCGGCTGCGGTATCAAGTGCAAAGAACTCAGATTCCATGGATGACCGCGAGAGCATAGTCTGCTTCTTCGACTTCCACGATATAGCAGCTCCATCCATTGTGAAAATGAATCCACCTGTAGACCTCTCGCTCTCCACCTCTGAGCACCAGCTGGCATCACTGAAGTCTTCCACAACCGGCGGATCTCCGTTGTTGTACAGTACATATGTCTGAGTCTTCTTGAGATATCTCATAACCCGTTTCACAGCTTTCCAGTGTTCAACACCTGGGTTGCTCGTGAAACGACTCAGCATTCCCACGGCGAAAGCTATGTCAGGCCTTATGGCATTAGTAGCACACATCAAACTTTCGATTACGCTTGCATACTCCAGCTGCCTGACGCTTTCCCCTGAATTAGGCTTCAGCTTCAGATCATACCTGTACGACGTATCGATCCCTGGAAGATCCCGATACCCATAATGAGTGATCATTTTCTCAATATAATGAGACTGTGACAGCGCTAGTCCAGTGTCTGTCCGGATGATCTTGATCCCTAAGGTCACATCAGCTTCCCCCAAGTCCTTCGTACTGAACTTGCTTGAGATGAATTTTTTTGTCTCCGTGACACAGGTAATATTCGTACCCAGGATAAGCATGTCGTCCACGTACAGACAAACGATCACACCTCTTCCATCAGCGAACTTCGTGTAAACACACTTGTCCGTATCGCTGACCATGTAGCCATTTGACCTTATAACTTTGTCAAATTTCTCATGCCATATCTTGGGAGCTTGTTTAAGACCGTACAAGAATTTTACCAACTTGCAGACTTTATCTTCAAGACCCCTGATACAAATCCCTCAGGCTGTTGCATATAAATCTCTTCGGTCAGCTCACTATTTAGAAAAGCTGTATTCACATCCATCTGATGTATCATCATCTTATGTATTGCTGCGAGAGCAATCAATATTCTGATGGTGGTCATCCGGGCTGCTGGAGCATACGTGTCAAAATAGTCAATCCCATGCTTTTGAGAAAACCCCTTGGCTACCAACCTAGCCATGAACTTGTCAATAGTTCCATCTGCTTTCATCTTCTTCTTGAAGATCCATTTGCATCCGATAGGTTTCGCTCATTCAGGAAGATCAACCAACACCAAGTGTTATTTGAGGTGATAGAATCAAATTCATTGTCAATCGTCTCCTTCCAGAAAACCGCGTCTCTGGTCTTCATTGCCTCATCATAGGTAAGCGGATCTGCTTCCACATGATAGGTGACAAAGTCACTTCCGAAGTCCTTCGGCCTCCTCACTCGCTTTGTTGACGGCTCAGCGAGATCTGGTTCAACCGTTGTTTCAACAACAATATCTTCTTGGACCACATCTTCATTGAAGACCTGTGCACCCTCATTGTTCTCCGGAACATCCGTAAGAACAATATTCTTGTGCCTTGCAAATTTGTCTTCAAAATATTCTGCGTCGCGAGATTCAATGATATGATTTGACTCAATATCAAGAAATCTTTGAGCATCACTCTTCTCGACATACCCCAAGAAGATCGTCTTAGTAGTCCTTGTCCCAAGCTTCTGAATCTTTCGATCTTGAAGCTTGACATATGCCAGACACCCCCACACTCGAATGATATTCAAGTTAGGTCTGACCTTGAACCAGAGTTCATGAGGAGTAATGTCTTAAGTTGCATGAGGCACTCTATTTAGAATAAAAGTGGCCGTCAATGCAGCTTCTCCCCAGTAGCACTTAGGAAGACCAGCAGTCAACAACATAGAGTTAATCATTTCTGTTAACGTTCTGTTCTTCCTCTCAGCTACTCCGTTTGATTGAGGAGAGTACGGAGCCGTAGTCTCATTGACAATTCCATGTTTTTTGCAGAACGATGCGAATTTATGAGACCTGTACTCCCCACCTCGATCACTTCTTATCCTTTTGAGTTGTTGTCCAGTCTGCCGCTCAGCTTCGGCTCTGAACTCCTTGAACTTCTCGAATGCTTCTTCTTTAGCCGTCAGTAAGTAGACGAACACATACTTTGAGAAGTCATCGATGAAAGTTATAAAATACTTCATCTCGGCCTTTGTAGAGAACTGTTTGAAGTCATAGACATCAGAGTGTACCAACTCCAGAAGATCTGTACTTCGATTAACCCGAGGAAAGGGTTTCCTTGTGATCTTTGTTTGAGCACAAACTTCACATTTCTCTACCTTACCCCCACATTTGGAGATAAGACCTAGACTAGACATTCTGTTTATTCGTTTACAATGAACATGTCCTAGCCTATTATGCCACAACTCAAGAGTATAAGCGGAAGGAGTGATTTCATTAATCACGTTAATTACATTGGACTGATTTACAAGCTGAATTTTGAACATTCCTTCGGTATAAAAAGCTTTCCCAAAATATGTTCCCTTGATAGACATCACCATCTGGCCAGCATTGATGTCCATCCTGAGGCCTGCTTTGCAGAGTTGGCCTCCGGAGATCAGGTTCTTGGCGATAGCAGGTACGTGCTTCACGCCTTGAAGCGTCAGAGACTTCTCCGAAGTCAGCTTCAACACCACCGTCCCGATCCCGAGCACTTCAGCTTGTGCCTGGTTCACCATCATAACCACTTCAGAAGTAGGTGTATAGGTGGTGAACCACTCCTTACTGGAGCAGACATGGCAGGAGGCTCCAGTGTCTACCCACCAGTCAGAGTCAGTCCTTACCGCATCAACCTACACAATCATAGCAACAATGTCAGTGATCATAGATACCTTACTAGGCTCTCCTTGCTCTGATTGCTTGGTTTTTGCTTTGCACTCATTCTTAAAGTGGCCCTTCTTGCCACACTTGAAGCAAGGCATTTGAGACTTTGGCTTCTTTTTCTTGATAGAAGTTCCCTTGACTTTTAGATTGTCAGGGTCCTTCTTCTTGCTGTAGGAAGCCGCATGCTTTTTCCTTGGTTCCTTGGTATGAACTATATTGGCGTTAGCCAATTACTTGGACAGTGCGTCCACCTTCAGTTGAGCCCGCATCTGGTCCTCAATATAGATTTCCTGCAGGAGATCTTCAAGGGTGATCTCCAACTTCTTCCTATGCATGTTTGCATAGAACTTGCTCCACCCAGCGGGGAGCTTTGAGACAATCCCTCCATCAACAAACTTGTCGGGGAGGGGCATTGCCTTGTCTTCCAACTTCTATCGCAGTTTCAGGAACTCCTTCACCTGCGGCAGCATAGACTTTTCGTCCTCAAAGAACCACTTGTGATATTTTTTAACCACAAATATTTTACAGCAGTTTTTGTCTTCTTCGTAGAGTTTTTCTAGAGACTCCCATATGTCTCTAGCGATATTCTTTTTAGAATAGGATTCTGCAGGGGAATCTTTCATAGCATTCAGGATAAGCAGCCTGCAAATACTATTTTTCCTTCTCCATTTTTGCTTGCAGTTTAGTAGCCGCGGTGATTGCGGCAGCAGACCCAACATCTGGAACAGTAGGTTCTTCCTCCAGAAGTACGTGATCTACGTCTTTGAGTTAAAGGGTGAGATATACCTTCCTCTTCCAGACTTGGTAATGTTCTCCATCAAACTTTTCTAACTTACAAAAGTCAGAATTGAAGAGTGAAACATTAACGTTTTCCATCGTAGCAATAAAGCTTTGAGATTGTTAGTTGTAGCCTCCCTTCCCAGAATTTTTGAAAATATTTTTTTATTATTATTTAATTGATTTAAATGGTAATTTTTAGATTTTTATAAGTAATTATTTTAATTAATTATTACGGTAGATGACTCTAGCCATGGTTAGGAATTAGAGTACTAGACGTCTAGAAATCATGACACGGATAGTGTAGTGGCGAGCTTTGACTAGTGTTTAACCATGGTAGGGGAATGCCAAGCCAAAGGAATGTCCTAACTAAGAAGACCATGCCAAGTTGCGGCTTGCCCCTATAAAATGATTTAATTTAGTTTTATTATGATTATGACTTTTTAGGAGACCCGGCGAGCCCGGACTTGACCCGAACCAAGTCCAAGCTCATGTAGGCAATTAGTGCATCCAATGACCCATGTAGCCATATTTTATGTGTGTACCAATATTTTGTATTTATTTCTAGAATTGATAAATATTTTCTAAATATGGTTTATAAGTATAATATAAGGTAGTATTGTTATTATATGGAATTTTTGGATTGTTGTACGATTTCTTTTGTAGATCAGTTGAAATATAGGAATAGTATATCACCCAATGCCATACCTCTTGTTAGTTATTTTAGTATGTATTAAGTTTACTACTAGCATTATTGTTGTTATTAAATGATTTGTTAATTGTGAAATCCTCGACAAATTATTTTAGTTATATGTTTATATATGTACATATCACTGTAAACGAACCTACACTAAGAATATAAAATATTATGATTGGTTTAGATTTATGGAGGTTATATACAAATATACATGTGTGTATATATAAAAATATAGAGGGAAATATAAATATAGAAACTATTTATTTATATAAAGAAAATAAAATAAGGAAATGGAAAGCCCAACATCAGTTTTCCTCCAACAGCTGCACAGGAAGGAAATCCCAGCCCAACCAAAACTTATCCAAGCCCAACTCCTTCCTCGTAAGTCAACCTAAGTCCAGCCTAACTAAATCCCAACAGCCCAGAACTTTAACACCCGACCCTCAAAGCAGGGACAGATCGAACCCGAGCGAGAGTCTTTGTATATAGATATATAGGATCTAGATGAGAGAAGGAAATCATCATCGAAACCCTAAGCTACTGGCGCCCCCCCTCCCCTCTCCCCCTCCCCGCGGCTGGCCGGCCACCGCGGGCGGTCATCGGCCGGCGACAAGGCCGCACGCGCGCGGATCTCAAAAAACAGAGCAGCAACAGCGGCTGCCAAAGACCCCACTTCGTAGCGACTTCTCGTCGCGCACCATGGATCGTTTCGCCTTCCGTCTTTTCTGGTATACTCATAACATGTACAACTTGTATTCCCTTCATTTACTTTTGATTTATACAAAATAGGTAGTCCGATAAATTGCCCCAAAGTCCATCCAAAATCCAGTCAAAATAGGACATATATGACAGTCCCGACATCGATTTAGAAGGCTATTTCATGTCAAACGACCAACAGTTTTGAGAAACTATTTGAACAGAAGGTTAGACAACCTAACCGCGAAGAAAACCTCATTATTTGTTTTATTTATCATGGATTAGACAGTAGTAGAAATTGGATTAAAAATCAAGAAAAACCTACGAAACTGTTTTTGAAAATTTACGAAAAACCTTCGATACGACGTGTGTCCCGCCATTCCGGGCGACATGGTCGCGAACCGAAAGCATCGAAAGCTGCGTAACGGTTTTGTGGCCGTGTGAACTTTGTGAAGAACAGTTTGGCAACTCTAAAGGGGGGTGAAAAGAGTTTATATAGAAAAATAGCCAATTAAAAATAACTCTTTCACCGATAATAAATAATCAGAGTAAAGTGCGGAAAATAAATGAAGAGCAGAAGAGCATACGCAAACACAGCAATTTTAACCTGGTTTCCCTCGTGGAGGACTAGTCCAGGCCTGAGAACTCTAGCTCAGGATTAAATCTACTATTTGTGAAATAGTAGTTTACAACCCGTGCCTTTTCTTCAGAAGAGCACGTCAACTTCTAACAGAGGATCGCAGTAGCGATTTGCTTGGAATTGTCCAAGCGACTTCTTCGACTCTTGCACAAGAATCCTAACTGAGAGATGCTGAGCACTCGAGACTTAGGAGGCTTGTGGCTAGTAGATGGGAAGGGTATGGCTTATTGAGCTTTTAAGAGAGAATAGAAGAGAAAATTGGATTGATTGAAATGAGAGAAATTATGCCCTATTTATAGTGTTTTTATAGGCAGAATTCGGCCAGAATTCGGGTAGAAAAATTCAAAAATTTGGCCGTTGGACAACTAGCAACCAGCTATCCCTAAAATTAGGGTTCCTGATTTCTAGGGGACAGAGTTCGGCCCGAACTCTGTGTGGAGGCAGAGTTCGGCCCGAACTCTGTCTCCAGAGCACAGAGTGGTTCTAAGGGGACCAGTGGGCAGTTTTTGGTTCAGTGGAGCTTGGGATTTTGGGTAGGTTATAGACTAAGTTCCAAGAGCTCAGCATGACTCAGAGTACACAAGTCTAGACTCAATGAAATTATAAAATACAGACTCCAGAACACACTGAGAGCCGGAGACTGAGCTGTCATCTGTCTTGAACTGAATGCAGTCGTCGTGTGTCGTATTGAATTAATACAAATATTATTTAGTCAATGTAGTCAATATTTGGTTGACTGTGACTTTGTGTTAACAATCTCCCCCATATTGATAATTGACAAAATAATATATGTATATTCAACATTCATACCTGGACACAGTTGATTATAGCAACATAGCTCCCCCATACTCGATGCCGAGCTAGAATGTAATAGCTCCCCCGTAATCAGTGAACGGTGCTGAGCTAAAAGCAATAGCTCCCCGGAAATAGTGCATGAAACCTGTATAATATCTCCCAAAAAGCACAAACAAGCACGGATATACCAAAAGATAGGATATGATACCAATACCAAGAGAATATATCCAGACATATATATCCAGCCAGAATATACATAGTTCTCCCCCTTTTGGCAGTTAGCAATATAGACTGCAGATGAATGAATAATAGAGAAACTGCAGAAGATAATTATAGTAATACAACCACACCAAGCAGAGAAGAAACAGTATAGAAATAATCAAAAGAAGTACTAGCAAAAGTGTCATAACCAAATGTCAAACACATAACCAGAGTTTAAAAACATCCAAGTACATAAAACTGAAACTAACTAGAAATGAAAATGCATCAACTAATGTCATCATCAGCAGCAGCAGCAAGTAGTAGCCAATCTCCATCACGGAGCATGAGAAGGTCCAGGAGAGTTGGAACGTCTGGGATCCACAAGAGCAGCACCCGGATCCAGGTAACGCATGACCCGTTGATCATCAATGCGATAACCCTTACGATCGGGATCCCGCTGCATGGGAATGGCCATAGTAGGATGATGGGACATGGAGTACCGAATATCATACAGCGAGTTACAGAGTGCACTCATCTGTAGGGTAGTACGGTAGTCCATCTGAGCCCACCGATCAGCTTCTAAGTAGAAACGATCCTGGAGCATGGTCTGGATGGAGTCAAGAGTGGCAGGTGGAGGTGGTGCATCCTGACGGAAAGGAGGGGAGTTAGACTCCGCATCATCAGAATGCTCAGAAGCCTCAGGAGAGGCGACAACTGCCTGAGTATGTCGTGCCTTGGACAGGAAAGCAGGAGCAGGCAAGAATGGACAGATATCAAGTGGTATGTTAAATGCACGAAAGATCATAGGAAGATACAAAGGATAAACCAGAGCTCGTGGTTTCTTCCTACAGTGAATCATCCAGTCTATCATTGTACGTGGAAGATTGAAAGAAATTCCAAAGTGAAGATGATAAAGAGCAGATATCTCAAGATAAGTGATGTCATCATGGAAACCTGTTTTGGGTAGAATGGTGTTAGAAATAATCCAATGAAGATCAGAAAAATATGGGTTGAGATATTTAGCCGTGAGCTTGCGAGGACGTGTGTATGGAGTACACAAATCGTCCTTGAAGCTCTCAAGAGAAATTCCGTCGGGAAAACGGAACGAGCGAGCGTCAACTAGCTTTTCCCAAGAATTGGGCTCTTGAAGACCAAGATATTCGGCTAAGTCAAAGTCATCAAAAGATATATTGATACCTGCAACTCGTGAATAAATATGGAGATCATCAAAGGTCATGTTGCAGTAGAACATTTGGACAGCATGACGATAGATAGCAGAAGTGGTAGTGACAAGCTCATCAAAGCAGAGGTCATGAAATAAAGAATCATATTGAGAGAAGATAGAAAAATTGATTAGGTGTTGAACAAAAGAGATTTTGAGGATAAAAGATTGATGAAAATAATGAAGTACATAGAGAGGTACACAAAGGTCAGAATGAACTTTAGGAAAAATCAATTAGGCAATAATAAATCGGAAAAAACCATATAATAAACAAGGAAATATATTATAATTCAGTATTTCAAATTTGCCATGGGTTAGCTGCAGGGGCCGGATCCCAGCTAGCGGTAGTCCTGAGGACTAGTGCACCGTGTCGCTTAGGCTTTTACGCCTTTTTGTCAGAAGGACCCTTTCGGCTTGTACCCATAATAAATTCGTCATAAAAGAATTAAAATATACTCGATATTTACGCAAGTAAGTCTCAACTTATAACTGCTTCATCCAAAATTCCGAGTTCACGACAAAGAAAATTGAAGCGCTCTTCGGATAATGGCTTAGTAAAGAAATCTGCTAGCTGATGATCAGTGTCAATAAATTCTAAGTTAATCGTGCCATTTTGCTGATGATCACGCAAAAAGTGGTGTCTGATCTCAATGTGTTTAGTACGTGAGTGGCAGACAGGGTTCTTAGTCAAATTGATGGTACTAGTATTGTCACAGAATATAGGAATATGTATGAAAGATAATTTATAGTCTTCAAGGGTTTGCTTCATTCACAGAATTTGTGCACAACAACGCCCAGCTGCTATGTATTCAGCTTCTGTTGTGGATAGTGCGACAGAGTTCTGCTTCTTGCTAAACCATGAGACTAAAGCCTTTCCTAATAAATGACACGTTCCGCTAGTACTTTTACGGTCGACCTTGCATCCAGCAAAGTCAGCATCAGAGTAACCGATGAGGTCAAATGATGTTGACTTGGGATACCATAGGCCCACTGTACCCGTACCCTTAAGGTATCGAAAGATACGCTTAACCGCGGTCATGTGAGATTCCTTAGGATTTGCTTGATATCTAGCACATAGGCAAACACTAAACATGATATCAGGGCGACTAGCAGTTAAATAAAGTAAGCTGCCTATCATACCTCGATACTTACGTTGATCAACGGGTTTGCCGCTCTCATCTGGTTCGAGTTTGGTTGAGGTAGCCATTGGAGTGCTGATTGGTTTGATGTTGTCAAGATCGAACTTCTTCAGCATGTCCTTGGTATACTTCGATTGACAGATGAAAGTTCCATTAGCCAGTTGTTTTACTTGCAGACCAAGAAAGTAGTTGAGCTCTCCCATCAAGCTCATCTCAAATTCCGTCTGCATACACTTGGCAAATTCTTGACAAAGAGTTTCATCAGTAGACCCAAAAATAATATCATCAACATAAATCTGAATTAATAAAATAGTGTCTTTGAAAGATTTTATAAACAGTGTAGTGTCAATTTTTCCTTTTGAAAAACCTTTCTCAAGTAAGAAGCAACTTAGCCTTTCATACCAAGCTCTGGGGGCTTGTTTGAGGCCATAAAGTGCTTTCTTTAGCTTGAACACGTGGTCGAAAAATTTGTGATTTTCAAAGCCAGGAGGTTGTTTCACATAAACTTCCTCCTTAATAAAACCATTCAGGAAAGCACTTTTCACATCCATTTGAAATAATTTAAAGTTTTGAAAATTAGCAAAAGCACAAAGCATCCGAATGGATTCTAGTCTAGCAACAGGAGCATATGTCTCATCGTAGTCGATACATTCCTCTTGGTTGTATCCTTGAGCTACTAGACGAGCTTTGTTACGTATGACTGAACCATCTTCATTTACTTTGCTTCTAAAAACCTATTTAGTACCAATTATCGAGTGATTAACCGGTCTAGGAACGAGTTCCCATACTTGGCTTCTCTCGAATTGGTTGAGTTCTTCTTATATAGCAGAAATCCAAAATTCATCATTAAAAGCTTCAGAAATGTTTTTAGGCTCTACTTGTGAAATGAAGGCAGTGCTAGCAACGGAGTCTCTTAGTGATGATCTAGTAGTTACTCCACGTGAAACTTCTCCTATAACTAAATTTTCTGGATGAGAAGGTTTGAAAGAGAATTTCTTAGGCAAACCCTCCAGAGAATTAGTTTCGGTTGAAGTATTCATTGGAGTAGAAGTTGATGGCTCAACGTCATCATCAAGAGTACTTGCTGCACTGTTGTCTTCATCAAAAGTCATATTTGTTGACTCTTCCACAATAAGTGAGCGTTTATTGAAAACTCTATATCCCTTACTCTTGGCGGCATAACCAAGAAAGATACCATCGTCAGCTTTGGCATCAAATTTGCCTAAGTTGTCTTTGGTGTTAAGGATAAAAAATCTACAACCAAAAACTTTAAAATAAGAAACATTTGGGGTTTTCCCAAACCAAAGCTCATAGGGTGTTTTCTTCGTAATGGGACGAATAAGTACCCTATTTAAAATGTGGCATGCTGTACTTACAGCCTCTGCCCAAAAATATTTCGGAAGAGAAAATTTATTCAACATGACTCTAGCCATATCGTCAAGAGTCCTATTCTTCCGCTCCACAACACCATTTTGTTGAGGAGTTCTAGGACAAGAGAATTCATGATCAAAACCATTTGCATTACAAAAACTTTCAAAATCATAATTTACGAATTCGTCTCCATGATCACTTCGGATTCGAGTAATCATGTAGCCTTTTTCGTTTTAAACTTTCTTTACAAAAATTTTGAAAGCAGAAATAGCATCGCTCTTATTAGCGAGAAAGAAAACCCATGTAAATCTCGAAAAATCATCAACAATAACAAATGCATAAAGTTTGCCTCCATGGCTAGCTATTCTACTAGGACCAAATAAATCCATATGAAGTAGTTGCAAGGGTCTAGTAGTACTTACAGAGTTGATAGAATGAAATGAGGATTTAGTTGCCTTGTTTAGTTCACATTCGGCACATACCGTGTCCTTTTTGAATGTGATGTCAGGTAATCCTCTCACTAGCTTCTTGGTAGAAAGCCTGGATATAGCATCCATGTTGGCATGACCAAGACGCTGGTGCCAAAGTAGTCGTTCGTCTTTGTGGGCATATAGACATCTACCTGCATTGTTAGTATTTATAGAAAGATAGAAAATGTAGATGTTGTCCTCTCTTTTCCCTTCAAAAGCAATGTCTCCTGTTGACCTATCATAGATGTAGCAACTGTTTTGTCCAAAGTTAATATCATATCCATGATCAGCAAGATGACTAATGCTGAGCAGGTTATGCTTTAACTCGGTCACTAGACAGACATCCTTTATTACAGGAGAAGGAGGATGACCAATGATACCATTACCTATAATGTGCCCTTTGAGATTGTTACCGAAGGATACGTATCCTTCTCTCTTCATCGATAGTGATGCAAAAAGATTTGCGTCTCCCGTCATATGTCGCGAGCATCCACTATCGAGAATCTACTTACTTTCAGTTGAGGAGGGAAGGTCCACCTACATCAAGAGTAGATGTGACCTTTGGTACCCGAGTTCTTGAGGGTCCTGAAAAGTTAGTCTTTGGGAACCAAGCATATATCTTTTTATCTACAAGTCTTCTAACTCTGCACTGTGGTAAGATGTGTCCATGTAATCCACAATAAGTACAGATAGCATTCTTATTTATACTAGGAGCATGAGAATAATATCTATAAGCAACAGGATGAGGATGGACATGATGTGAAGAGTTAGCATGGTGAAGATGATTATGCACGGAATAAGTAGCATGGTGATGGTGTCTATGAGGCATAGAATGATGGTATTGTCTATGATGTGTGACATGCTGATATTGTCTAGATGGCATGGCATGATGATTTTGTCTATATGGTATATGAGGACCTTGTCTATAAGGCATTGCATGATGATTTTGTCTATATGGCATGGCATGATGATTTTTATGTGTGGAGTGATGTTGATTGTGTCTTTGTGCATGATGAGTGTGTACTGAGTGAGAATTGTTCTTACGTGCACGTGGTTTGTGAAAGTTTGTGTATATAAAAGCATGGTTATGTGCTGCATGAGAATGATGTGATTGACTAGCATGAGTGGTATTGTGCCCATGTGATTGGGTTTGAGGTTGAACAACCTGTTTACCCAATTTGGTTTCTAATCTTTTAGAAACAGCTTGCAATTCATCAACCTTAATATTTAAGCCATATATCTTAGTCATGGAAATCTTGTGTCTACTCTTTTCTTTAGCAAGCAACGTGTTGAGTGTAGTGATTTCTTGAGTTTGTTGCTCAATACGTGCTTCAGCATCATGCAAGCTTAATTTAAGCTTGGATACTTCATCAGTGTCATTAGTGGGTGACGTGTTTCTAACATTATCAAGAAGTAAAGAAATTCTTTGTATCTCATCTTCTAGACTTTTGATTTTGTCCTTGGCATGTTTATATTTACCGATGACCTTTTTATGATCATCGAGTAAATCAGTGAAAGCATCGCCAAGTTCATCAAAAGAGAAGTCATCCAGAGTTTCGTTAGATACCTTGTTGGAAGTTGCCATCAGGCACACATTTGCTGTATCTTGAGGAGAGTCCTTTTCTTCCTCAGAGTCACTCGCTTCACTTTCATACCAGATGCCTGTGTTGGCATATTTCTTTGATGAGTTCTTTTTGTATGGCTTCTCATAGCGGTTGCTCTTCTTCAGGAATGGGCAGTCTTTTCGGACATGTCCAGTTTTCTTGCAATCGTAACAAGTTGGTTCCTCTTCATCGTCTTCTTGATATTCCTTCTTCCTTCGATTGAAGCGAAGGAATTTCCTGAAGTTGTGAACCATGAGAGCTTGGTCTTCATCATCCGAGTTATCTTCTTCGGTCTCATCATGATTAGCTCTTCGTTGATGAGCTTTGAGTGCGATCTCCCTGGTCTTCGGAGCAGGCTCTTCGAAGTCCTTGAGGTCAAGCTCGTGAGTCATAAGCTTACCCATCAAGGTCTCCATTGACATTGTTGTGAGATCGTTTCCTTCTATGATGGCTGTCACTTTAGGGTTCCAAATCTTTGGTAGCCCTATGAGTAGCTTACGAATCTTCTCGTGGTTTGAGTACTGCTTTCCAAGCGAGGATAGAGGATTGATGATGTCGAGGAATCTTGTGAACATTTGAGTGATCGTCTCACTTGGCTTCATCTTGAAAGCTTCGTATTCTTGAGTGAGACGGCTTATTTTGGATTCCTTGACCTGTGTGGTTCCTTCATGCGTCTCTTCTAGAAGTCTCCATACTTCATGAGCAGTGGTGCATGTAGAGACCCTGTTGAACTCATTCCTGTCTATAGCACAGAATAAATCATTAATAGCCCTAGCATCTAGACTTGCCTGTTTCTTCTCCTCGACAGAATATTTGTCGTGTGGTTTCTCAATGAGGTCACCATCGACAACTATTCTGGCGGGCTTTTTGTAACCGTCAGTGACGACAGTCCACAGGTCAAAGTCTAGAGACTTAAGATAGAAGCTCATCCTTGTTTTCCAATATGTGTAGTTAGTCCCATCAAATAGGGGAGGCCTATGAGTGGACTGACCTTCACCATGATTGAAAATCAAGGATTGTGTGGTTGCCATGGATCAGCTCTTAGGATGTTAGTCCTTATAAAGAGAACAGAGCTTTGATACCAATTGAAGAACAGTTTGGCAACTCTAGAGGGGGGTGAATAGAGTTTATATAGAAAAATAGCCAATTAAAAATAACTCTTTCACCGATAATAAATAATCAGAGTAAAGTGCGAAAAATAAATGAAGAGCAGAAGAGCATACGCAAACACAGCGATTTTAACCTGGTTTCCCTCGTGGAGGACTAGTCCAGGCCTGAGAACTCTAGCTCAGGATTAAATCCACTATTTGTGAAATAGTAGTTTACAACCCGTGCCTTTTCTTCAGAAGAGCACGTCAACTTCTAACAGAGGATCGCAGTGGCGATTTGCTTGGAATTGTCCAAGCGACTTCTTCGACTCTTGCACAAGAATCCTAACTGAGAGATGCTGAGCACTCGAGACTTAGGAGGCTTGTGGCTAGTAGATGGGAAGGGTATGGCTTATTGAGCTTTTAAGAGAGAATAGAAGAGAAGATTGGATTGATTGAAATGAGAGAAATCATGCCCTATTTATAGTGTTTTTATAGGCAGAATTCGGCCAGAATTCGGGTAGGAAAATTCAAAAATTTGGCCGTTGGACAACTAGCAACCAGCTATCCCTAAAATTAGGGTTCCTGATTTCTAGGGGACAGAGTTCGGCCCGAACTCTGTGTGGAGGCAGAGTTCGGCCCGAACTCTGTCTCCAGAGCACAGAGTGGTTCTAAGGGGACCAGTGGGCAGTTTTTGGTTCAGTGGAGCTTGGGATTTTGGGTAGGTTATAGACTAAGTTCCAAGAGCTCAGCATGACTCAGAGTACACAAGTCTAGACTCAATGAAATTATAAAATACAGACTCCAGAACATACTGAGAGCCGGAGACTGAGCTGTCATCTGTCTTGAACTGAATGCAGTCGTCGTGTGTCGTAATGAATTAATACAAATATTATTTAGTCAATGTAGTCAATATTTGGTTGACTATGACTTTGTGTTAACACTTCGACGGAATTCAAATTGGTCGCGTGTGCGCGACGAATTTGATGCGTATCCTTCGAAATTCACCGTATCGTTCCTTTTGCAAATTCCTCAATTACTTCTATAGCTGTCCTTCCCAGAAATTTGGAATATTTTCTATTATTAATTATTTTATTAGAATGGTGATTTTAGACTTTATAGATAATTATTTAGTTAATGTTACGGAAGATGATTTTTAGCCATAGTGGAGTTTTGGAGTACAAGACGACTAGAAATCGTGGCACGGATAGTGCAATGGCGTGCTTTGACTAGTGTGTTAGCCCTGATAGGGAAGGCCGAGCCATAGCGATGTCCTAACTAAGAAAACCAAGCCAAGTTATGACTTGACCCTTACCGATGGTTTATTTATTCATTATTTTTATTATTAAATTATAGGAAAATCGGTTATACCATTTTAGCCGGACTGGACCCGAACAGAGCCTGAGCCCATGTAGGTCATGCAGCACGTCCAATGACATTCGTGTTGATGGAGTTTGGTATGAGCGTGTTATATTCCGTTTTAGTGAGTTAATGACTATTTGTAAATATTCGTATCATTATTAATTAATATTCAGTAAATAGGTTCTTGTACACTCCGGGGATTATTAGATTGTACGCCATGGTATATATACACCCTCTTTGATTTATGGAATTTCGTTATTGTTATTATTATTATTATTGTTGTTGTTATTATTATTATTAATATTAATATTATTGATGAGGTTATTACATAATAATATATATGTATAGGTGAAGGTATTTGTAAATATATATAAATGTATATATATGTGTATATAAATAATTTATTTGGAAATATATTTTGTATTAATGATAAGTATCTTAGATTAAATATGGTACTTAAACACAAAGTATATATGTGTATTTATAAAATATATTGTGTATTGTGTATATGTATATATATATATATATATATATATATATATATATATATATATATATATATATATATATATATATATATATATATATATATATATATATATATATATATATATATATATATATATCGAGTAAATATTTATATATAATATGATGGAGTATAATATTTTCTTTAATGATAGGTATATATAGAAAAATACATAGAGATATATATACTGTGTGAATATTTATATACGTGTGTACCAATAAATAATATGTGTATATATATATATATATATATATATATATATATATATATATATATATATATATATATATGTATATATAAGTATATAAATGTATATGTGTATACATATATACGTACGTGTGTGTGTGTATATATATATATATATGTACTTATTGTATAAAGAAACAGGAATAATAGAAAAGAATAGATTAATAAAAAAAAAGATAACAAAGCCAGGCCCGGCCCAGCCGAGCCCAGCCGAGCGGGCACCCCAGCCCAAACAATAACAAAGCAATCCCTAGCTCAGCTGAGCCCCCCAGGTGCAAGGCCCCGATCCCCTGTAGGCAAACGCTTATATATAGAGTCCGAATATATATATATATATATATATGTAGAAATCCGAGCGAGAGGGGAGAGGATTTTCCCGAAACCCTAACACAACGCCGCCGACCCAGACCTGGGCGCCCCACATACGCGCGCGAAGCTGAGCGCCACCGCCGCGCGCGGCCGTCGGCCGGCCATTGACGCCGCGCGCACGCGTGTGCGAGAAGGAGCAACAGCAGCAGTAACAGGGTTCGAAGAACGCTTTCGTAGCGCGTGTTCTCGACGCACGCTCGATCGTTTAGCGATCTTTCACTTCAGGTGTGTACACAACCTATAGGGCTCCGATTCTCTTTAATTAGATTCATTTTTCATGCGCTAGATTTCCCGAAAGATCGACACAAAGTCGATCAAATAACTGTCCAAAATAGGACAGTACTTCGATCCAGACACCCATCTTGGGAGGCAAAAAAATTGGTCGATCCTGATAGGAAACACAAAATCTATTTGAACAACTTTTTAGACAACATATACAGGATTACAACGCCTTTTATAGACTCTGAATTCATAAATTATGTAGGAAGTTATTCGATCTCAAAGTTTCCCAAAAATCTGTTTTGAATATTGTAGAAAACTAGAAAACTCATCCACACAACGTGCGTCCCGCCATTCCGGGCGACGTGGTCGCGAACCGAAGGCATCGAAAGGTGCGTAACGGCTTCGTGGTCGTGTGGACTTTGACGGAATTCAAATTGGTCGCGTGTGCGCGACGAATTTGATGCGTATCCGTCGGAATCGCCCCGTATCTGCGCTATGCAAATTCAGTCAAAACTTTGTGTGCGCTCGTCAGATCGAGACGAAACTTGTGCCAGTAGGACCGTAACGTTTTTCTGGTCCTGTATGCCAAGTTTGGTCCAATTCTGAGACAGTTGAATCGTACGTCATTTTACGGGCCCCACGGTCCCACTCAACGGGCGATTTTGTGCACGGCCCGCCGGAATCCAACTCTGGACATACGGTTGGGTTCGTATCATAAAACTGGATTCGTAGATATGTAGTTTGATGACTTTAGAGATCGTTGACTCTGGCACATTTTTCGGTGCAAAGCGGGTCCAACGGCGGATACCGTTTTGACCCAAAATTATCGTTTTACTCCTGTGTCCAGAATTGGACTTAAGGACAGACAATCCTAGCTAATTTGACTATTCTGAAAACATTGGTAATATTTATTTCAGCTTTCGGGGACTGTTGTACGGGTTTTGACTATTGTGGCACATTGAGTAGTTCAGACTGTCAGTTTTACCAGCAGAGGACCACAGGCGAGTACAGTTTATTGTCTGCATTTCGATATTGATCTTTACTATATCTCATTGATTGGTCATTAATTATGTGAATTTTATTTTATTATAAAACAATGAGTCGGGAACTTGAAATACCAAAGATATGTGATCTGACTATAGCCCGTGTTTATTTTCTGCAAGTAGACATTGTAGCCCGTGTTTATTTTCTGCAAGTAGACATTGTAGACCATGCTTTTTTTTCATGCAAGTAGACCTCGTAGACCGTGCGATGTAGTGTCCCAGACCGATCACATATCAAGGTATTTCTAACAGTTGGGGAAAGTATTTTGTGTCTATTTATTGATATTAGTTTTCCGTATTTACTGTTTATTTTCAAAACTCATGATTGATGTCTAACCTCTGTTTTATAGTCATTTTCTTTATTGAAATTGCATTCAGTGAATTGTGCTCGTTCCATTCCTGACTGGAAACCACATTTTTCAGGTTAGCCGTGGATTTATTTAGCATGGGAGATACGGGGATATTTGCAGACAAAGGCCTAGAGACTAGCTAGAAAGTCGAGTTATAGTCATTCAACATTTGTACAAGTTTATATTTTCTGCAAATGTAAAACTTGTGATCATTGTAAATTAAATTAATTTTGTGAATGAGTATTATTTGTGATTTTGATCTTCATGGCCGTGACAGCGTTCTACCGTCGACACTGCGGCGTAGGCTGGCTTGGACACGTCTCGTATCCGTTTAAAAAAAATGGGTACGGGTCGTGACAACTTCGTGCATGTTCGCCGGATCGAGACGAAACTTGCGCCAGCAGGATCGTATCATTTTTCTGGTCTTGTATGCCAAGTTTGGTCCAATTCTGAGACAGTTGAATCGGAACGCCGTTTCGCGGGCCCACGGTCCGACTCAACGGGTGATTTTGTGCACGGTCCGCCGGAATTCAACATTGGACATACGGTTGGGTTCGTATCGGAAAATTGAATCCGTAGACATGTAGTTTGACGACTTTAGAGACCATTGACTCTGGCACGCTTTTCGGTGCAAAGCTGGTCCAACGGCGGACATCGTTTTTGCCCAAAATTACCGTTTTACCCCTGTGTCCAAAATTGGACTTAAGGACAGACAATCCTAGCTAATTTGACTATTCTGAGAATGTTGGTAACATTTATTTCAGCTTTCGGAGATAGTTGTGATGACTTGGACTTTCTGACTTGTTTATTGGCGATACATTGTTGGTTCTTCGTACTACCACCAGGCAAGTATACCTTGTCTCCCTCTACAGTTTTTTTACATGCATTTTATTTCAGTTTTTAGCTTTTAGATTATTTATGGACATGTGCTTTTCGTATTTTATTCATTTGAGTTGTTTTATTGCATATAGCCGTGTCCATGTTGGTCTTGTGGTTCACACTTGGAGTTTCTAGTCAGTACCTTGCTTGAGTCGTGTCATAGAACGAGTACGTGTAATTGAACTGCTATCCTTGATATTGTCTCCTTGGCACCAGAGAGTCCACACTCGGGACGAGGGTGTTTTTCTTGATCTGTTTACATTCGTGAGTCCACACTCAGGACTAGGATGTCGATTATTTGCACCAGAGAGTCCACACTCGGGACGAGGGTATTGACTTGACTTGACTTGACTTGCACCAGAGAGTCCACGCTCGGAACGAGGGTGTTTACATCAGAGAGTCCACACACGGGACGAGGATGTAGTATTTGTACCAGAGAGTCCACACTCGGGACGAGGGTGCCTTGCAGTGAACTAACCAGAGAGTCCACGCTCGGGACGAGGGTTAGTACTAACCAGAGAGTCCACACTTGGGACGAGGGTTAGTGTTTAGTTCAAACCCGTGAGTCCACACTCGGGATGAGGGTTTGGTTTCTTCCATTGATCTCGTAATTACCGTTCATCCGGTAGTTCATTTATACGTAGTTGTTCTAGTGTTTGTGTTCGTGTTCGTGTTCATGTTCGAGTTTGTGTTCGTATTCGTAATCATTGTCGTGTTCCTATTTCTTCTTATTTATTTTCTCCCGCATGATAAAACTGTTAGATAGGCATGTATATTATGTATCTTGCTATGTCCTCTGAGGACCTGATGATCTCCTCAGGTTTAGCGATTGTATGAAGTTAGCAAGTAGTTCTGGATGGCAGAGGATTTGCAGTTCTTGCGGGATTCAGGTACCGTTATTGTGTTTATTATCCGCTCGTGCTTTCATACCTTATCATGAGTTATCCTGTTTCTTGATTCAGTTTTAGACTCTTGTTATTTCCTTTAGAGTTTTATCGGGCATTTATGCTAGTGGGCTGCCGACCACGACCCATAGTGTTCATTCATGTTTCATATTCTTATTGTGGATTGAGATATAGATTTATTTGCCATGATTTGGCAGTATACCATAGCCTCGACAGCCTTTACGTATTCGAGTCGGGCTGGAGTCCGTTCGATACGTAGCTGGGCTTGGACACGCTTCGTATCCGAAAAGCGGGTGCGGGTCGTGACATTAGTGCCGAGGCACAATTTTTTGATAGAAAACTGAGAAAATGAAACAATTATAAAAACAATGTTTCAAATCAACACTTCAAGGAAGGTGATTCTGAATTACGAGAATCTAAAAAGATTTCTTAATCAACAGCAATCAGATCGTAGTACTTCTAAAAAGAAGATACAATCAGAATTACTGGCAGCAACGAAGAATGTGACTGGCAAAAAATGGAACAACTCCTGCTGGGGTGAATAATCACCGTTGCTCAAAGCTTTATTCGCCCTAAACGAACAGCTTCCAGGAACCAGCAAGTTTGTCGGAGAACTTGGAACTCTCCTGCTCTTCTGACTCCTCGGATAGACACGAACTCCCGTGCAAAAAAATGCTGGTGCAGCACCTTTCTCTCCCTCTCGAAGACTGCTGGAAGATCAGAACTGTGTTAAAGAACACGTCTGAAATCTCTGTTTACTTGTGTTAAAAAATACTTCGTAAACTTTCTATGGCGGCTTCTCTTTTTCTTCTGTATGTACTAAGCCTTGAGAGAGAGAGGATGCCTTATATAGGCCCTGCAGCAACTGTTCGGTTGCCACAAAGTTAGGGACGTGGTAAAAACTACCCCGAACATGTAGCAACCGCCCAGAACATACAAACGCACGTTCTGCTGCAAGTTGCACCAACTGCGCACACCCCGTGCTCCTTGCACTCTGCACGACAGAGTGCGCACTGAACTGTGTACTGCACGTACTGCGCACACGGCGCACGCAGCGCAACCAGCGTGCTCGCGTAACCCGAGCAACTCAGTGCAATCCAGCACAACCCGAGCAACCTGCGCGACTCAGCTATGAGACCCGTCTCACTGTATCGATATTTTATACGGATACGTGTTTATTTGAGCCGTATTTTTTATCGATTTGTATGATATTTTAAAATTTCCTGAGTGTAGGACTTCATGACTTGGTTTAACTTGGATTTAGTTTTATTTGGTTCGGTTCCACTTTGACTTGGTTTGGTTTAGTTTGGTTCTTTATGAGATGAGGTGTATAATTTAGATTGAGTGGAGAAGAATGAATGGTGGAGATCACTTGAGCTTGTTATATAAGCCACTTTTTCTTTCTCCCTCCTCATTCACCCTCATTCATTTCTTTTCCACCAAACCCTAGCAATTAGAGAGAGGCAAGTACACCTTGCCGAACCTTGAATAAATTTATTCCTGTTTGTTTCATCTTTTTTCTTGCATGATTCTAAGCATACTTAGAACTTGGAGTTTTCGGTTTTACCGAGTGGAATGTTGAAGATCTAGCTTTGTGGTATTTTTCAATTTTTGTGGATTTTGATCTGTCGAACTTGTATATTTTTGTCAACTGATGGTTCCATGTTGTAGAGAATTTTATTTTACCCAAATTTGACCTACGGAAGTCTAGATTTGGGTTCCTATGGTTGTTTGGTGGAGCATGGAGGCCATGGTATTTTCCAAGGACATGTTCTCTGTGGGAGACATTTATTTGCACTTTTGGCTACATGTAACAATGAGTTGCTGAGCCGCATGAGCATTCACTGAGTCGCATGGCCATTCAATTAAATGTTTAATCTAATGGGCCGTAGAAGCATTAATCAATTGCTGGCCGCATGGCCTTTGCAGGCATTAGCTGGCATGTTTATATTATTCTTAGCCGTATAGGCCATTTGACTTTTGCATATTTTAATGCAGTAGTTGCATGCATGCATTTAAGATTGGCCGCATGGATTAAATATTGTATTAGCTAAGTGCTGCTTGCATGCAGTGAGTTGGCCGCATGTAAATATTTTGGGCCGCATAGATTAAACTTCATACAAGCATTAAATGCTTGCATTGTTACTTGTGGCCACATAGTATATGAGGCTCTCCCCCCATTATTTTCCATTCACTGAGCCGCATGGCCTAAGGATAGCATTGCATGGCAATAATACTTAAAGCATTTTGCATGCTTTAATATAAAGCATGGCATTAGTTGATGCTGCAGGAAGAATAATTCCATGGCATTAGTTGGCATTAGTTATTACTTAAAGCATTTTGCATGCTTTAATATAATGCATGGCATTAGTATTTTGCTTAAAAGCATTAGTAGTTTATATTAAATAATGTCTTGTCATTCGCATGCATCAACACATATTAAATAAATCACTGGCCTTGCATCCATTCAGCCGTATATGCACTTTTGTGCTGGCTATTTGCATGGCCAATTCTTGTAGCCGCATGAATATTAGTGAGCCGTATATGGCTTGCTGCCATGATATATTCAATTTGCATGCATGCAAGCCTTGCTCGCATGCTTAATAATCTTGGCCGCATGCAACACCAAAGTGAGCCGCATGCAGATTTTGCATGTGCTTGCATGTTTAATATTCTTGGCCGCATGACCATTAGCAATATTTAATTCTTGGCCGCATGGCCCCTTCCACTGGCGTGGCTTATTATATACATGTAATTATTGCTTCACGTGGAACATAAATTAAATGGTTCACGTGAACCTTTCTTCTTTATTGCATTAATTGTTGGGTCCCACATGGCTTTTATATGAATACAATTTTAGGCCACATGGCCACTGTACTTGAGTAGCCGCGTGTCCTTTTCTTTTGCTTGAGTGAAAGCTTGCATTTATTGCGGGTCCCACTCTCTTTGTCTTTTCTGATTGCATGAATATTTCTTGCTGGCCGCATGGCCCCCTTCAGTTATTTTCTGGCCGTATAAGCTTTGGCTGGCCGCATGGGTGGCCTCCCACTCTCTTTGGCCGCATGTATGTTTTCCCACTTTTGGACCGCATGGGGTCCACTTTGATTGTTTAAATGTTTTATTTGCCTGAATTATGGTCAGAATTTCTTTCCACTCCCAACATGAAATTGTAGAGTTTTTCCTTGGCTTCAAGAATATATATTATATTATTATTTAATTACCACTTGTATGCTTGTGCCATTAATTTAAGTGTGTTCTCTGACACGATGGTGACCCGTTGAGGTACACTTTTGACAATGACATGACATGATAGTGACCTGCCGTGGTGCACTCCTGACAAGATAACTTGACCTGACAATTTGACATGATAACTTGACATGATAATTCTTGATAGTGGCCCGCCGTCGCGCACTCTTGACATGATAAACCTGACATGATATATTTCTAAAATGCTGTTGCGACGGCTAACACGACTTGACAAGATTGAATAACCTGGACACCGTGGACGATTGTGCTTGTACAAATGAACCCGTCTTGTCTTACATCATGTCTAGGATGGGGACCCCTGAGTACCACGGTCAGGGGTACCTACTGTAAATGGCTAAGGCTAATAACTAGAATAATACAGTAGTTCATGAAGAGACTTTCCCAGTTACCTGTTCCCCTTTGATCCCGGCCTTATATATATATATATATATATATATATATATATATATATATATATATATATATATATATATATATATATATATATATATACATGGGATTTGTTGCTATCCGTCGAGATGAGCGTACTTCCAGCCTACCGTCGAGTGTGGTACCTTAGGACACATGTATCTTACTACAGTGTGTCTGCTATATCATACTATCTTTTTCTTTTCTTTGCTGGGATCACTCAGGTAGCAGCAGGCGGGTAACTGGACTTGGGAATCTCTTTGCATCTTGCTAGTAATTAGGCCTGTGATAACCCTAGTTAGTTAAAGTATCAAGCCGTACTTATTGCTTGGCCGTGAATGTTGGGTGGAGTTCAGTCTGTCTAGTCTTGTCTTGATCTTGTACATGATTGTTACATGTCCTGATTTCTTATTCTATCTTGCCGATAAATGGTGGGAGAAACCAAGTTCTGTTCAGACGAAGGGTTACAACCCCGGTCCTTGTTTGGTTTACGGGTGGTAACCTGGTTCTCTGAATAGTCCCATGGTTATCCCATCGTATATCACCTTTCCAGTCTAAGTCTTGTCTAGATCCAGTTCCTAATTGTTCCAGGATAATGATTGCAATGATTGTCACTCTAATGTATTGTACTCTGTATTGTCACTCTCTCACTGTCACTTAATGATTGTCATCTCTAGCAATAAATGATCAGGGACCAAGTTCTGTTCAGGCGAAGGGTTACAATCCCGGTCCTTGTTTGGTTTAAGGGTTGTAACCTGGCTTCCAGAACAGTACCTTCGTCCTCTCTTCGTATATTGTCTAGCTCTATTTATTTAACATGTTCTCCAGTTTACTTTATGTCAAATGATGATTTACTTACTGTCTTCCTATGTTCGGGATAAGTGCATTGGTACTGCACGAATCTCGATTCTCCTTTACTTATTATTTTCTCTCCCTGTTGTTTGCCTATGATTGCTGGTTTTAAGTTCATAGTTCGGCCTCCTTTGTGGTACTTGCTATTTGGGATCTGACTCCACTGGTTTTGCATGGCCAGGTTCTAATAGAAGAGCCCGAAGGATCTACCGTACCATCTACTCTACGGTGACCAGCCGGAGCACCAGAGTGCCTCAGTGGGTTTCTTTTTCATTCTTCTACTGATATGTAAATTCTCCTCTTGTAACGTTTAGCCCCGAGCACGTGTTTAGCTCGTGTTTTGGTATTTTCCTTGATATTGTAGCCTACGGACATAAACATGATATGTGTATTCTAGATTATAGCTAGTCCTTATCATGTACGACTAATACTCTAGCTAGTCATCAGTTTTGTGGTACTGGCTTCATGATCATTCATGTATATATGGTTCGGGACGCCTTACTAGTGTATGTATGATGATCGTACTCTTGCTCTTGTATAATTGCCTGTGATTGAGATACCTAGGATTGTTAAACCTTAGGATTGGCTGATGGCTTGTAGAGTAACCCCCATGTCTTGATAGCTTATACGTGATTTCAGAGTATTTACGTACTTTGGGATTGCGTAGCTGGCTATGTCTGCCCCCGCTCTCCGGTATTCTGGTTCGGGGGCATGACATCAGCGCAACCCAGCGCAATCCAGCGCAACCTGGGCATGCGCACCTGGGCTTGCACAACGTAGCAGCGCAAGTGGCTCACGCAACGAGCGCAACTAAAGCGCACTATGCGCCTAGCGACGATGCTGACGTGCTAAGTGCAAAGTGCGCCAACAAAACGCCACATTACGCCTCATGAGCCCATGAGCCCGAGTCCGAGTCCGAGTCCGAGTCGCTAAGCCCCTACGGAGCTTAGCTCCCATGTAAATAAATTTTCCAAGAGTAAAAAGCATGAATGCTTTAATTGTTGATTTTAGCCTTTTTCCCATTAGAAAAATAACCCCACATGGCAAATCCATGTGCACCTCCACACCACATGTGCATCTCCAATAATAGCAAAGCTAATATATAGAGATACAATCTCTTTTTTTTTCCGATGTGGGACTAAAGCTTTCTAAAGGAAAAACCAAAACTCCAACATGGTTAGTGCACTAAGGCACTCGCCGAATACAGTTATCCCATGTTCTTGCGGCTTGCACACCGAGGCGCTCGCCCTTCCGATATCCAATGTTCCATAGCGACTCGTGCATTTGATGCACGTTTCATTTCAATTATTCTAACTAGTGTTTGACACACACTATGATTTATCTTCCGATCGGACCACGCCCGTGGCGTCGATAGGTTAACTTAGCATACAACGATACATTCTTACTTAGCATGAAGGCGTAAAAAGAAGAGTCAATCCTTCCACCTTGAGTTGATACGCCTTATCGTTTTGCCGAGCCGATGCGGCTCGATTTTATAACTTCGTTGCACGGCCAGCTCTCCTGACTTAGCCATTCGAGCACTTCGTGCTTCATTGAACTATACGTCCGATTTGGCTTACCGTGCCCAAGTCCCAGCCCGTTGCGAGGCGGTGATTTGGATTTTGCGGACCCGTTGCGAATGAGACAAAATATCGACCTCTAACATTTTCGCGTAAGCGTATAGCCTGCACAGAAAACCAACTAGAATCAATACTTGCATCGATTCGGACTTGTGCCTTGGTCGTTTCGGACTTGCGTCTCGGTCGATTCGATTTCATAGAATCTTTGAGCCGTCTCAACGCACTTATCCTTCGGGACAATGCAGCGCTTCGCATCGATTCAACTCGATGCATTTCTTTTGGGACAATGCAACTCTTCGCATCGACTTAGTTCGATGCGTTGCTCGGGACAACGTAACTCTCGTATCGATTTGCATCGATACATTTCATTCGGTCAATGCGACTCTTTGAGTCAACGTCTCAGCGTAATGCGCCGTGCGGAGCGAGGCATTACACAACCTCTTCATAAAGATATGAGTATAAATGTATAGACAATAAAGTGTTGGTGAGATATAATATTTAAATTGTATTGGGTGTTAATTTTTTATTTTGAATTGATGTAAGAACAAGAATGTAATATTTTTAGGCAAATTATATGGGCACAGCCAAAAGTGATCGGGGCTATCCCATTGTAGCAGTCATTGTTAGATCCTGGCAGTCCTTGTTAGAAACTGGGCACTCCAGTCTACAGACTGGACTGCTAGAAAAATTAAAAAAATGGGCTAGCCCCGATCACTTTTGGCTGTGCCCATATAATTAGCCTATTTTTAACGGGGAGCATCATGTAGATGCAAGCATCCTGAAGATGCTAATAGAGACATCTTGAAGCATGCCTTTGCGCATTGTACTCTGTTCCTTCGATGAGGTTTTTTTTTACTGGGTTTTCCTTTGAAAGATTTTTAACGAGGCAGTGTAAGTCGCACCCACTTGAATTCCTAAAAAATCATATTCCTGAATAATACTATTATATTCTTTTCTTTTCTATGGATTTTTCTTTTTAATGAGGCAATAATTAATGCGGGAATTAAAGGGGAAGTGTAGTGATTCGGATAAATCCAAACATGGATGCCCTTATCCATATCCACAACTTCTCCTATTTTTTCTATATATGTTATCAATGAAAAAAGTTGGTACAGATTTTTTTTGCTACCAATTTTTTTCTCTTTCTCTCTCATTTTAACAACAGGAAGTATTTTTTTCTCCTATCTTTCTTTCTTATCGCAGGTTTTTTTTTTTTTTTACATCAAAACACAGAAAATAAATATTTTTTCTTTCAAAACTGCTATTTGGCACGCGCGCGTGCACGGCCGGTGCACACGTGCGGCTGAAAATGGCGACGCAGTAGATGGGGAGGACGGAGCGGTAGGGGGAATGTCGTCGTCGGAGTAGACGGCATCACCGGAACACGCGGCGAAGAATGCCGCAGCAGTAGGTGGAAGGCTCCGGCGTCGACATAGGCGGAGAGGAGATGCGCCGCAGCAGGAGGGAGGGAGGCACATGGCGGCGTTCTCGAAAGCGGGTTGCCGGTGCCGGAATTGTCGTTTCCGACCGCACACGTGCACCGATTGTACATACGCACGTGTCGAAAAACTTTCTCCTTTTTTTCTTTCTATGATTTTGTGAACCAAACACGTTCTTTAAGTAGTACGTTGGTTATCGATCTATCGTTGGAAACAAGAGTCGCATTAATCATGCATGAAACTAATAGGAAGATCAATCAGCATTTCCTAGTAGTTATAGTGAGCCGGATTTATGAGTCTTAATTCTCTTCCGCTTGATAGTCTAACGCTGTGTTTGGAACCTAGGAGAAGGGAGAAAAAAATTTGAGAAAAAAAAATGGAGGAGAGTAAAATAAAAAAAAAAACTTGTTTGGATAAACAAAAAATAGGAGAAAGAAAATTTTAAAAATAATATTTTATTTATTATGGAAAAAAATATAATTACCATTTTGTTCTTGATTTTTTCAAATCATAATTAATAACTATTTTATTGAAGGGTAGTTGGGTAATTTATTTCACAATCCTCTCATCTTTTTCCATTTTTCTTCCACTTTTGGGAAGAAAATTTTTGAGTGGGACCCACATGAATTTTTCTCCCACATTCCTCTCCCTCAATTTTCCTCCCTCTTCTCAAACACCACTACTTTTAATTTTTCTCCCATTTTTTTCTTAAATTTTTCTTCCTCCATTTTTTTCTTTTCCCAAACAATACCTAAAGATTTGAGGTCGGAGAGGAGAATCAAAACAGCCATTGTATGTACTCGTTCATCAAGTGAAGAAAAATTAAGACTTATGATCAGTCCGACACACTGAATAATTTCTCCAAGACAGAGCATTTTGTTATTGTAGTTTTGAAACTTATGACCGATGGAGGATGGGGACCTTAGATCACAAGGGTCACATTAATAAAATGACATTCTGCTTGGATCTCAAGGAGATGGTCCACAGATCACTAAATTACTCGTTAAGAATTTGTAAGTGTCATCGGACTTCTACATATAACATAATTTACTTGACACTAAGGAAAATCTCAGTAAATCATTCCAAACATTCTTGATATTAATGAATATAAGAATTTAAACATCCATTGTCGTATTCACATACGTCATTTTAACTGTTAAAGAACATTATTAAGGACAAGGACTAGTAAATTCATGTACGTGGCAAGCAAAATAATTTTTTTTTACTTTAAATATTTAAAATATGTGAATTAAATTTTTTATATATGTTTATATTTTAATTATTATTTTTTATTGTTTTGTTTATATTTTAATTATAATTTGTTGTGGATATATGTGAAAAGAAGAGAGGGTTTTTTGTTATCTACAAGATAAGAGAGGAAGTTAGTTTTAGAATTTTTATATTTTTTAAGTTTTTAAATTAATTGATTGTGGATTTACAAACGGTTTAGACAGTTTAATTTTGAGCCGTTTCTAAACCATTAAAGATATAAAAGGTCTAATTAGTGTATCACAAAAAAAAAAGGACTAATTAGTATTTAAATGCTGGATTTTACATCAGCTTAGAGTTTAAGTTCCGACATATCTAACTGAAAAATTTGTATACTGAATTTTTTTGATTTTGTTTTCTTTTTTCTCCGTCATATCCTAAACATGAGTACAAGGGGGCAATAACGAGCACATACTAGAAATGAGGGTGTAATGAAAAAATAAAAATAAAAATCCAGGACTCAAACTTTATGTTTGTATAAGCTGAAATAAAATCCCTTAAATGCTAGTTAGCCCATATAAGAAACGTTTTGTAGTACTGCACTTACTTCCCCTGTTTGACCAATGATGACTACTTTAGGATTGATTAGTTAAATATAAACTAAGCAGTTGGTTACATAAGCAGCCATAATCCATACTCTTAGCATGAGAAATAAGCACAAAAGCGGCCATAGCAAGTAGACTTGTGAGACCGATCGACAAGAGTGCAGATGAAAAGCAAGTGATAAAATAAGAGAAAGAGAGAAGAAACTGAAGTTTTATTCTTTTAGCTTGACATAGCTGAAATAAATGCACAAGAAATAATCAGACATAGCTAAGAGCATCAATAGGAAGGTTCATTCCAATTTTTAGATTTTAGATTTAGAATGTAGGAGTCCACTTTATAAAATAGTAAGGTTCAATTGGCGCTCCATGATAGTCGTCCTAGCCAGGCCGTTCCACGGTAAATCAGACAAAACTTTTGACTTGGGCAACCTTTCTCTGCTTAGGGCAGCTCCTAGACTCAGCATTATCCCACAAGAGGTCGGATTCGCATGTGACCCTTCAGGATCGACGTACAATAAGACTGAAGGGGCAACCAAAACTAACTTTGGATAGGACAACCAAACTCCGTAGACAGACCATGGTCTCAGCCACATGAGATATAGCTTGGAGTCTTGGACAGCATAATTTTTACATTCAGAATATAGAAACTCATTTTGTAGAATAATAATGCTCAACTTAGAGCTTCAATTCTATATTCTAGATTTTATATTACTATTTTTTAAAAAAAATAATGACACATTAGTCTATACCTATTCATCTTATTTGAGTTTCACGATTTATTTATTTACTATTCTTATACAAATTCAACCTTTTTTTTTTAATTATAAATTTTTGTCTCAAGCTGTATTTTTGAACTTCATCTACTGGATGAGTAGCACTAACAATATGATGGTTGCAGGAACTTGATTTTGGAATCACCAAGAAAATAATGTTCTCATGAAAGAAAAGAAAAGAAAAAAAAAAATCAGACTAAACCAAGATAATTTAGTTTCACACATCAACATCCACAGGTGTATAATTTGGCGTGCAATTTCTAATTTTGCAGCAGAGCACACAAAATAAACGTGTAGGTGTTGACTAAACAGACGCCCAATCTTATATATATATATATATATATATATATATATATATATATATATATATATATATATATATATATATATATATATATATATATATATATATGTGTGTGTGTGTGTGTGTGTGTGTGTGTGTGTGTGTGTGTGTGTGTGTGTGTGTGTTTTTTTTTTTTCTTTGAAGCCGTGAAGTGGGAACACCATTAGTCTTCGTGGTACTGAAATTTTGCAGCATACATTATTTGTTTTCTAATGTTGTTGTTTTCTAATGTTGAGGCTGTAGAGATTCATGTTTTCTTGGTAGTATTGGACTACTCGGACGACATGATCTTGTGGAACTAGAAATTGTAACTCGCAATATTTACTTTATTAATACAAGTTTGGAAGTTTATTATTTGTCTAACTAATTGTTTATAAGAATTTAAATACTTCATCTCCAATTTTAATAAAATCTAGATTTATAGAAGATAGATCCAACGTGGATGGACAGATGTTCGAGGAAGCAGATAACAACGCACGAAGTGGATGTTCTGCCAGTCTATGAGGATGCAATAGTAGATATCTCAACTATCCGAGTCCGTGTGGCGGCCAGCCATTGCACTCCTTCCTCCCTCCCCTCAGCGGGCCCACCCCAGGCCAGGGGTCAATGACGACACGCCACGTGAACGTGATCATTAGTCACCATTCAGACTTCTTTTGCCATTTAATGAAGGAAAAAAAAAATGTAAATGTGTGATCCTAAAAAGTGTAAATATGTGTTCCTCACATGCAGTTCCGAAAATTTGATGCAGGGGCATGGACTTTAAAAACCTAGCCACCCATCCATGCTCAAATCTCGTTTGGTTCACCATTTTGACTGGATTCACAATAAAAACATATATACTTTTTGTTGTGGTAATCCAACTCTCACCCACAAAAATGAACATTTAACCGTGGAGATATATCTTCCACTATATAATAAGACTTCAAAACGGTTCAAAAGTGAGTCATCTAAGTCGTCATTATATCACGATCTATTTTATTTAAAAAAAATAAATTATGTAAATAAATGTTGAAAAAAGTTTAAATTTATCAACATGAAAAATCAAACTCAACCAAACAAGAAAAATATTTTGTACCTTAACCACATAAGCTAAAACAAATATTTGTCCATAATTGAATAATATTATTATTATATGTTATTATACGTACAAAGCACGTATATTTACTCGTTAGAATAATATTAATATAATATCTTTATAGTATCTGACTCTGGAGATCTCTGAAAATTCGATACTGAGGCAAGGACTTAAATAAATTTCTCTCTGTTGAATGAAATAATTGAAATTCCAGGTATTATGTGTATAGAATCCTAGGAGAATTCATGAGTAACTAATTTTTCAAAATCGGCCATGAAAAAGAGGATTGATTATATTCATCTGATTTCTTTAATTTTTTCAACTGACTCTAAAAAAAAATTCAATAATATTTTTAATTAAAATTTATGTGTCGTATTTATATTATAAATTTTTATTCTAAATTATTATTCGAGAGTTTTTGTAGTTGAAGTGGACATCAATGTGTATTTGGTTAATTTGTTAACAGCATACTTGCAAATGAATATTCCCCGTTTCAATGCGATGAACTCATTACTCCGTTTTAGAGAGATTCTGTTAGAATTATTCAATAATATGAGACCACACATGTAAAATTAACTGTGTTAGACTATCTAAATAATTAAGCCAAATTAAAGTGGTCTATTTACAAAATTGACTTAAGGGTATAATTGTTATGGAATTAATGTGTAGATACCGGAGATAAATCTAATTTGATGAGAGACCAAATTAGAAATATCACAACATATAAATATATGTATTCATTAGGGTTATGGTCCCCAACTCATACGGCCACCAAAGAGAGGGTTTCTCTATTCTCTTCTGTATCCCCATCAACAAAGAGAGGAACAAAGATTTCATCTTTGTTATTAAGGCCCGTAGTGGGTTGGAAGATCGAACCCCATGAAAGGACGACCGTTTCAAGATCCATCAAGCCTAGCAATGGATTCAGGTACGCTTCTGCATCTAATTTTGTTCTTCATCTCATGAATCAACAGACATTAATTTCTAACATGTGGTATCAGAGCATTTTCGTTTGATTTATGAGATCGAAGTTTCAGAATTAAATTTTTGTTGATTTTTTTGAACCCTAAATAGTTCAATCCAATTTAATTTAGGGTTTTGATTGTTCGATCAATTTTTTTTTATGATCCACTGATTAGATCCCTCCTTATGTATATTTATTTGATTTTTATATATAAATAAAGTCGATCATGAGACGATCCATCAATTAAGATACCGCAGATTGTCCGGGGTGTTTGTTGTGTATTCGAATTTGATTCTGGAATAGAAAGTTATTAGTAATGTCGGTGCTTTAGTTTCTTTGATTTTTTTTTTAATCTAAATCGCTTTTGGTGTAGTATATTTGGAAAAGATGGCATTAATCTAAAGTTTGGAAAATCAAATCTAAAGTTTGGATGAACATTTTTTTTTTGATCAGAATTGGTATCCTCTATGTTATTCTCATTCACCACTAATGGAAAGTATATGGAAATCATATTTGATTTCTAACTAACAACATGATTGTTCTGTTATGACGTGTATTAAGGGATAATTATGGATAATTGAGCCCCTTTATAAACTAAAAGCAAGTGTTACTAATGGTGATTGAGCATTGAGGTTGATCTGTAGGTGTAATTTTGCACATTACAACATTACATCTTGATTTGTACTAGTAAGGAAATAAGCACTAGATATGATATAGGAGCAAGAGAAGGAGAGATTCTTCTCTGGCTCCAAACAATTTAATAATAAATATATGCAGTTAAATGTTTTGGTGCATATATAATTCATAGATGCCAAACTTCATGTGGATAAGTAAGGAATCGGCCATTAAGAATGCCATGAGTTTTTTTTTTACAAACTCACATGTTGCTTCAAGCATTCGAATTTTATTGTCGAGTCTAAACAGTATTTTGGAACTTTCAAGTTTCATCTCGAGTTAGTAAGTTGTTATGCTAAAGATATAAACAGGCACCAAAATAATATTTTGCCATTATCTATTGTTTTATGTTGTATAAAACAGATTTAGCACTTTCTTTATGGTATTTGTTTGCCATTGATTGTAAAAGTACAGAACAATTATCGGAGGACTGAACTTAGACTCACAATACAAACTCGCTCGTACAAAGAAATCCTAGGGACGAAAACCTAGGTACAGCAGTCTAAGTACGATTGTTTATTTTAGATTCTGGGGGGTGACGATAGAGGCTAGGGAAAGCGACGGCCGCTCTGCCTTACTCCTTGGACGATCGGTACGCAGCCTTGACTCGGAGAAGATCTGCTTGGTCGTTGACGAAGAAATGCCTTCTTGCTCTCTCTCTCTGATTGCTCTCCTGGCTTCTCTCTCTCTGTGTATATTCCCTCTCTGACTATGGGGAAGTCTCTCTGTGTATACGTATTCTTCTCTGGTTTTCTTTTTGTATATCTCTCTATATCTCACAAGGGAATGGCACCTTGCTATTTATAATAGTGGAATATGATCACTAGGGTTGCCAATGATTAGCTCTTGGAGATGGCGACGGCCTGGGGATTGATCAATCCAGGTCGTTCGTTTCTGATTGTGACGAATCAGAACCATTAAGGGTAGATTACACCAAATCCCCATTAGCAATTAATGCTGATTGGCATAAATCTTCCTTATAATGATTCTCTAATATCTGCGAATAAATCAAATTTATTCTCCTGTCACATGCCCCAGATCATTGGGATTCGACCCGATCTTGGATTGCCATAAATCTGGGAGATTGATCGGCTGAGGACACGTGCCCTGAGAGCCAAGGATGAGACTGGAACCGCATGCAGATTGGGCTGCATGAGATTTGGGCCGCATGAATTTTGGGCCGCATAAGACTTGGGACACGTGTCAGGGCTGTCTGGGCAGTGGCCCCCTCCTTCAGACTTCTGAACCATATGATGAGCCGCATGAATCGCATAATGGTGTGTCTGCTTGAGCCGCATGGGCATGATCTTCTTGAGCCGCATAGGGATGATTCCACTCGAGCTGCATGGGACAGCTTCACTCTGAACCGCATGGAAAGTCTTCACTTCGAGCCGCATAAGCACACCCACGTGGCAAGGCCACGTGGCATTTTGTTGCTCTCGGGGGACCGTGTCAGAGATTTCTTTCTCTTCCCTAGAGATTCATCATCATGACAGAGTCATAATTACCTGCTTTGGTGTCAGGTCTGTCAACTTTTCAGAGGGGTCAGCCGTCAAAGCAATTAATACAGCATGGATCGGAGGGGAGCACTGTCACGCCACATGTCTTCTGAGCCGCATGGAATGCCTCCGGCCGCATAGCTCCTTATGCCGCATGACTCCCTGAGCCGCATGCGTTTTCTGAGCCGCATGGGTCTTTCTCTAGTATTTTCCATGCTTCTATAGGACCCCCTTCAAAGTTTTCAATTTGCAAAATTGAAATACTTTGAATAAGAAGCATGGCTGGATATTCTTCTGGCCGCGCATGGATATCTTGGCCGCATAGAAAGTTCTGCCGCAGGGGCGTCTCAGCCGCATGGATGGCCCAGCCGCATAGAAATTTCTGCCTCCCGACCATCTGAGTCGTATAGTTGCTATCAGCCGCATGGTCATTTGAACCGCATAAGCTCTTTGCCACGTCATTATGCCATGCGTGTGGATCTTTCTGGGACAGGATCCCAAGAGCTCAGTCTTTAAATGGCTGGTTTGGCTTAATAACCGAAGAGTTGATCGCGTTTGTACGAGGCGTCGGTCCACAGTTCTCTGTCTATAAATAGAAGGGCATTTGGACGGTCTTCTCTCTTAGACTATTCTTGACTCAGATTTTTGTCGTGTTTTCTTCCTCTGATCATCAGACAACAATGGCACCCAGGGCTTCTAAGGCTGTAAAGAAGGCTGTGGCGAGGAGTAAGAAATCGGCTTCGCCCTCGACTGTCGTGCCCCCCGTTCGTTTTGATGTTCATATTGCCATCGAAGGTAAGGATTAGGTAGTCGATTTAAAACCCTAGCAGAGCCTGCTTCACTGAATGCTTCATGTACACGACTTTGACGTGAACTTCTCAAACTACATGGTCCGCATACACGTCCCATGACTGAGCCGCATGAGACTTGTCTAAAACGAGCCGCATGAATATTTCTGACTGTTTTCATTTTCTTCGTCTTTGGTTCTCGCAGTATCTCCACCGAATGTTGAGACTGCGGCGTCAGAGGAGCCGCAGCCTCCACTACCAAAATACATGGATTTATCGACGGCCTTATCCGTCGGTAGTCCGTCGCCAAAAATAAATACCGACGGATTACCGACGGATATTTTGGTAAAACAGCCGTCGGGAATAACCTCGTCGCTAAAACATATCCGTCGCTACTCCGTCGCTCAGCGACGACTTAGCGACGGAATACCGTCGGCGCATTTAAATATATATAGCGACGGATTACCGACTAGCTTTCGTCAAAACATGTATCAGGATATAGGGTTAGCGACGGAAAAATCCGTCGCTAAAGAGTCGGCAAAACCGTATCAGTGATATTCTGATACGCAATATCCGTCGCTAATCCGTCGTAAATTTGTCGGTAAAAGCGTATCAGAGATTTTTCCATACGGCAGGTCGTCGTTATGCCGTCGCTAATCCGCCGAGGTGTACGACGGATTAGCGTCGTATTAGCGACAAAACATCCGTCGCTAACTGCAAAATTTATGGACATCAAACAGAACCAGGTCGACGGACATTCCGTCGCTAAACCGTCGCTCAATGTAAAATACTCCAGGTAGCGACGGATATTACGTCGCCAATCCGTCGATACATTAAATTCCTACAGTTAGCGACGGATAGTCCGTCGCCAATCCGTCGCTTTGTTGAAATGCTCCAGGTAGCGACGGTTTTTACGTCGCCACTCCGTCGCTAAACTCAGTTTCTCCAGTTAGCGACGGACTATCCGTCGCTGAGTGGTCGCCAGTCCGTCGCTAACTTCTAATTTTTGAAAAAAAAATACTGCAAACAGACTCTTTCCTGTTTATACAACACATCCAACACAATATCAAACATGCAAAATATCCATATACAACACCATATATCCATATCCAACACGAATATCCAACGTATCCAATATCCAACACCATATATCCATATGCAAAATATCCATATCCGACACCAATATCCAACAAAATATTACCAACACAATTTATCCAATATCCAACATTAAATTATCCAAACATAAAAAAAATATCCGAACATACAATGTATCCAAATGTCTACAAAAATTTCGGCAGCACCTCCTTTGTATATCAGATCATCGCTTATAACCCAGCGTAGGTATATATCCAAAAATCACATAGACGAAATATGCACATACGAATTTAATGCACACCAATTATCCAAGAATAGACATCAATTATACTGAAGAGTAACCTAATATCCGTCGTTATACTGAAAATTTATCTTCAAGTGTGAGAACGGATGGCTCAGAATACACAACCCAAAATTCATTCTAGCATACATTAGTGTGAATCATCTATGTTCTGTACATATGGTGTAGTATATGATCTTATCGTATCTAGTATCTGAAGAACGTAACAGAATCAAGATGAACTCACATAATGTAATACTAAGACATCATCTACTACTATATAAGATATAGTGATAGGTTGTCGTATCATCATTGTCGAGGGATGAGGGTCAGAGGACAGTCAACTTATCTACGGCTACATAGTTTCTGCCTCGCCAGTCGAATGGCTGCAGGAACTATATATGTCCTGATCACCATGTCGTACCGTAGATTAATGCAAATGGAGCTGGAAACAAAATACAGAAACCAAAAAACAAAATACAGAATCCAATCCCTGGGTTCGCCGAAAATACGAAACACAGAATCCAATCCCTGTATTTTAAGTGTGAGAACGGATGGCTCAGAAGACAACCAAACCGGAGAGGATACTCCAAGAGATACATCTGAGTAGGACGTATACTCTGAGAGATCACCCTTACAGAAATGATATCAGTAGTGGGATCGAATGTTGGAGAAGATATTATCACAGTATACGTCCTCTCCTCCACGATGGCTCTAGACCCATCTGCTCGTCCCTGCTTCCATTCTTCTTATTTGACTCTCTCAGCCACACATGATATCCAGCTCAAGTGTAGAGTAGGCGGAAAAGAAGGGGGCAGGAATAGGAGGGGGAAGCAGCACAGCCGGCGGCATGACCCGGAGAAAGTACAGAGGTTTTCTTCAACATACGTAGGAGAACTATAAGGATATATGTAAACACAACATATCATCTTGTCAAAGATCCTAAATGTGACAACCATGTTACCGCGGTGTCGGAAGACTAACATGTCATAATTTTATAAGCCGTGTGTTTTGACATAATCCTCCCAACCGAATTTCAGTTCTATGTAATAATGCGAGATTACGACACAGGAGGAAAGAGTTGGGATGATTATGTCAAAACACACGGCTTAGAAAATTATGACATGTTAATATTCTGACACCGCGGTAACATGGTTGTCACATTAAGGGTCTTTGACAAGATGACATATTGTGAAAAGATAAATCCTTATAGTTCTCCTACGTATGTTGAAGAAAACCTCTGTACTTCCTCCGGGTCATGCCGCCGGCTGTACTGCTTCCCCCTCCTATTCCTGTCCCCTTCTTTTCCGCCTACTCTACACTTACGCTGGATATCATGTGTGGCTGAGAGAGTCAAATAAGAAGAATGGAAGCAGGGACGAGCAGATGGGTCTAGAGCCATCGTGGAGGAGAGGACGTATACTGTGATAATATCTTCTCCAACATTCGATCCCACTACTGATATCATTTCTGTAAGGGTGATCTCTCAGAGTATACGTCCTACCCAGATGGATCTCTCGGAGTATCCTCTCCGGTTGGTTGTCGTATCATCATTGCCGAGGGATGAGGGTCGGAGGACAGTCCATTTTATCTATGGATACATAGTTTCTGCCTCGCTAGTCGAATGGCTGCAGGGACTATGTCCTGGTCACCCATCATGGGTGTTATCTGGTAAGTATATGTAACAGAATATAAAAGAATGTATATGTTCTTATCGTATCTAGTATCTGAAGAATGTAACAAAATACAGAAACCAAAATACAAAATATAGAAACCAAAATACAGAAACCAAAATACAAAATATAGAATCCAAAAAAGGACCCTCTGTGAGAACGGATGGCTCAGAACACAAACCAACCGGAGAGGATACTCCGAGAGATCCATCTGGGAGGGACGTATAATCTGAGAGATCACCTTTACAAGAATTATATCAGTAGTAGGATTGAGTGCTGGAGGGGATATTATCAGAGTATACGTCCTACTCAGATGGGTCTCTCACCGTTACTATTTTTTTCTGACAGCATGGTGGATGTGCTCCGTCCACAGATTCTGGCTCCGAGCCAAAACTTTGTTCCGGAGCTCAAGTGGACATCTTTGGTGTATAGCTCGAGCGAAAGGTTCCTGACAGCATGGTAGTCTCGTTTGTCAAAGTATCCGTGCTCGTCCCATAACCCATGTGGGATGAGCACGGATACTTTGACAGAGGAGACCACCATGCTGTCAGGAACCTTTCCCTTGAGCTATACACCAAAGATGTCCACTTGAGCTCCGGAACAAAGTTTTGGCTCGAAGCCAGAATCTGTGGACGGAGCACATCCACCATGCTGTCAGAAAAAAAATAGTAACGATGAGAGACCCATCTGAGTAGGATGTATACTCTGATAACATCTCCTCCAGCACTCAATCCTACTACTGATATAATTCTTGTAAAGGTGATCTCTCAGATTATACGTCCCTCCCAGATGGATCTCTCGGAGTATCCTCTCCGGTTGGTTGTCGTGTCATCATTGCCGAGGGATGAGGGTCGGAGGACAGTCCACTTTATCTACGGATACATAGTTTCTGCCTCGCCAGTCGAATGGCTGCAGGAACTATGTTACCGCGGTGTCGTAGTCCAATATAATCCAGAGATTGACACAGTTCTAATTCATATATGTAGTCCAATACAAATAGTCTAAAACAAAAACAACCCAATAAAAATAGTCCAATACAAATAAGTACTAATAGCTAATGCTTGCCACGCTGCTCACGCAAACGCTCAGTGATACTTTCACGCAACCACCTCCGAAAAGCAAGATTTTTGGTGCGAGGAGAGGCGTCGTCCCTTGCCAGGACTGCATCAAAAGCACTCTCGGCATTACTAGCTACCGGTGCTGGATGACTAGAACTCCCGGTCTCACTAGCAACCGGTGCCACTTCCTCCTCAACTGTAGGAGGAGCCACCTCAGCATTCACTGTTTTCTTCAAACGACGTACCGCTCCTCGGGTCATGGGTGCCATCTGGTAAGTATATGTAACAGAATGTAAAAGAATGTAACAGCTCAAATTCAAAAACCAAAATTCCCATGCCAACATGAATCATAACATATAACTTAAACCCAGACATGACATAGGATTAAACCTAATGATTTAATCATCCTTAAATCAGTAAACACAAACAGTGTACTAATTCTCAGTTTTTAGTCCAATGTAATTCAAAAGCCATCATCCCATGCCAACAAAACACTCCATACACAGAAAACAACAGATTTTTGATAAGTACTTATTTGTGTAGACAATTCATTTAAAAAGGAAAAGATGAAGTCTAAGGTCTATCACATACCCAAGTGATATAGGACCAATATTGGACTGATACTCAAACGAATGGGTCTGCTACTGCTATGGAAAGAACACTAGTTATAAACTGTGACTGAACATATAACTATAGTATGCAGGACAAAATAGTAGTAGGGGTATCATCTGACTGCACACAAGGGATGATGAGCTGGGCAGGTGCAATATGGATGCAGTAAGCCACCCCAACAATGCCCGGCCCCCTCCCCCCCTGCTGCATTTAACTGCTGCTGCTGCTGCATTTAACTGCTGCTGCTGCTGTATGCTTCTACTGCAGCTGCTGCATTGCTGCTGCTGCAATGGTATATATATATATAGGCAATATGATACCATGAGATACTCTCAAGAACACATCTAAAATCTGAGAATAAATATACAAAATATTCATTCCAACAATAAATCAAACACTTGATGTGTCCAAATAGGAAGTTTCCCACATGGCGACGTGATTTAATAATACGTCGCTATTCGTCGCTCATCAGCGACGAATATTTATGGCTGTCGCAGAACGTCGCTAGCCAGCGACGTTTTGCAACGTTATTTTTATGACGTCGCTATTTTCAATAAATAGCGACGTTATTGGTCGCCGTCGCTAAATGACGTCGCTAGCCAGGAGAGAGGCAGTGACGGAGGAAGCTGCCCGCCCCCTCCCACCGCCCCTCCACACCCCCCGCCCCCTCCCATCGCCGGCCCTCCACACCCTCCGCCCCCCGCGGCCAGCCCCCCTCCACACATACCCCTCCCCCCCGCACCCCGCGGCCAGCCCCCGCCCCCATCGTTCCCCCCCAACGCTGCCCGCCCCCTCGATCCCACCGCCCCTCCACATCTCCCGCCCCCCGCCCCCCGCGCACGGCCAGCCCCCCTCCGCAACCCCCCGCACCCCGCGGCCAGCCCCCGCGCGCCCCCATCCCTCCAATGCTTCCCACCCCCTCCCACCGCCCCCTCCACACCCCCCGCCACCGTCGCCACCGCCGCCTCCCGCAGTCGACGCCGCCCCCGCAGCCCTCGACGCCCCCGGCCCGCTGCACCCACGACCACCGCGCGCGCGCACGAGAGAGATAGAGAGAGAAAGAGAGAGAGAGAGAGAGAGAGAGAGAGAGGGAGAGAGAGAGGGTATTACCTTTGGGAGAGAGAGAGGAGAGGGGGTCGCCGATCACCGCCGCGGGAGAGAGAGGAGAGGGGGTCGCCGATCGATCACCGCGGGAGAGAGAGAGAGAGAGAGGAGAGAGAGTGAAATTTGGGGGGAATGAAAAAGTTTCCCCCGTCGTTTCAATTTAAGTCTGGAACGTAAATTTAGCGACGGAGTAGCGACGGATTACTCCGTCGCTAAGTAGTCAGTAAATCTCGCGCCAGAGTAGCGACGGATTATTCCGTCGCTAAGTCGTCAGTCAAATCTCGCGCCAATATTTTAGGCTTTTGCCGCCAAAATATGCGACGTTCTAGCGACGGATATAAAACCGTCGCTACTTGGCCGACGACCTATCGACGGCGTAGCGACGGATATGGACATAAAAAATAAAAAAAATTGTCCACTGCTTTCCGTCGGTAGTCCGTCACAAATCCGTCGGTGATCCGACGGTAATAGTGACGGAAAATTTCTGTCGCTAAATGGCCGTCGCTAAAGTACTGTAATTTGGTAGTGCTCCTATCATCAGCCAGGGATCTTCCTCTGTTAAGAAGGAGACAATGAAAGGAGAATCGGAGCCTGAGAGGGACGACGTCCTCCCCACTGTCGAGACTGCTGAGGGTGACACCACTGGGAATCCTGATTCTCCCATTCTGGACGAGGACCTTCCTCAGTTACATCCTTCATACGTAATATGGTTGAAGGAGTTATATACGTATTTTTGTAACTAGGGGTTTGAGGTGTCTTGTCTGTAATGAAGAACTTTTCTGTAACCGTGTGGATGTAACTGATTTCTGACTGGATGGAATATATATTTGCTTCACTCTTTTACTTTGTAATAATCCTTTTATCGGGTCATTTTGCGTGGACCCATTGTCCCTAACGTACCCTGGTTTTGGATACGGACAATGAGTTTAAAAGAAAGGAACCAATCATACTGACTCAGAGGTGCTGAGGACATGGTGAGCATGAGGGTCTCTTTGACAGGGGGGTACATAGAACAACTCAGAGGTAATAAGGACATGGAAGTTCTATGTAGGGGTGATTTGTTTTTGGCGGAAATAGGACGACTCAGAGGTGATGAAGACATGGTCGTCTTGGAAATTTGTGGATCCGTTACCTTTGTTGTGCACTGGGAGTGCAGGTATTAGATCATGAAGGATGATCTCTTGTAGGAAGAAAGTTCAGCGGTATGATCATACATAACTTTCTACCTGAAAGAGTGACCAGGATGTGAGTTCAGAGGCACCATCGGGTACATGACTCGAGAATCTGGAGAATGGTGAGTGTGAGTTCAGCGGTACCAGCGGGTACATGACTCGAAAATCTGAAAAACTATGAGGGTGAGTTCAGTGGTATCAGCGGATACATGACTCGAAGATCTGGAAAATGTTGGAATCAAAGTATAAGTTCAGAGGTACCAGCAGGTACATGACTTGGAAATTTGGGATATCTTTATGGAAGAAGGGCATGAGTTCAGCGGTACACGCGGGTACATGACTCGAAAATCTGTGAATGTTGGAATCAAAGTGTAAGTTCAGAGGTACCAGCAGGTACGTGACTTGGGAATTTGGAATATGAGTTCAGCGGTACAAGAGGGTACGTGACTCGATAAGTTGGAAAATTAGGGGATTGAGTTCAGTGGTACCAGCGGGCACATAACTCGAAACTCTGGAAAATATTGTTTAAACATAGTATTTCTTCAGGAACTTGCCGTTGACGGACAACATGAGCAAGTCTCCGTTCTGCTTAGCGAGGCGGTAAGCACCACTGGAGAACACGGTCTCGATGATAAATGGGCCTTCCCATTTTGGCTGGAACTTGCCGACGGTCTTGTGAGTCATGACCATTGGCCTCCTGACTGCCAAAACCAGATCGTCCACTTGGAATGTTCTGACCTTGACCTTTTTGTTGAAGGCTCCTGAGATGCGTGCTTGGTATTATTCGATCCTTTGCTAAGCTAGGAGGCATTTTTCATCTAAGGCCTCTAACTCTTGTAGTCGACGTCGGTAGTTATCATCCGTTGTCAATTGATTAGTGAGGGCGACTCGGAGTGAGGGAATCTGAGTCTCTAATGGGAGAACTGTCTCACTCCCGTACACCAGAGAGAATGGTGTATTCCCGGTGGCTGTTCGAACCGTGGTGCGATAAGCCCATAAGCACTCGCCGAGCTTCTCGTTCCAGTCGCGTTTGTTGGAGGAGACAAATTTCTTGAGGAGTTTGATGATTGTTTTGTTGAATGCCTCTGCTAACCCATTTGCTGCCGGATTGTATGGTGTCGAAGCGACATTCTGAATGCGGTATTTGTCGCAGAATCGGTAGAATGCGTGGCTTATAAACTGCGGACCATTATCATGGATGATCCTCCAGGGCAGTCCAAAGCGGTAGATAACGTGGTGCTTCAGGAAGCTGATTACGTTCGAAGTCTTGACTTCGGCGAGTGGGACAGCTTCTGCCCACTTTGAGAAGTAATCAGTGATCGCAAGTATGAAGCGATGTCCTCGGGAGGAAGGTGGGATGATTGGACCAATGATATCCATTCTCCATGCTTCGAATGGCCAGGACGCCACTGTCGGATGTAGAAATTCGGATGGTTGGTGAATGAAGTCTGCATGGACTTGGCAGGCCTTACATTTTCGAGCATAATCTATTGCATCAGCTACCATCGTGGGCCAGTAGTAGCCCATCCGGCGAAGGCGGTCTTGCAGCTTAGGGCCAGGCTGATGGGCCTCGCAGACACCGTCATGAGCCTCTCGTACGGCTTCTTTGGCTTCTGCGTTTGACAAGCACCGAAGTAGTAATCCGTCGTAGGAGCGGCGATACAGCATTTTCGTCTATGTATCGTAGAAAAATCTGAGAGAACGCCGTCTGATAGAAGTAGCCTCCTTCGGGTTCTCGGGCAGGATGTCGTAGACCACGAAGTCTATGAATGGTTGTCTCCAGTCTGGCGCTTCGTCGATCATCTGAGCAGAATAACTCGCCATGGCTTGAACGTTGTTCTTGGGGCAGACCATCTCATGGCCGATTATATCGACCGAATGATGAGAGTGGTTTGGCACTGCTAGGGCATCAGCTTCGATATTTTGGAGTCTGGGGACGTGTTCGATGAAGAATCCCTCGAATGATGATATAATGTTGATCGCTATTTGGTGGTAGGGGATCATGTCTTCATGGCAGACTTCGTACGTCCCCCGAATCTGGTTGACGATTAATTGTGAATCGCCGTATGCTTCAAGGTATTCTACCCCCAGTTCTCTTGCGAGTTGGAGGCCAATGACCAAAGCGTTGTACTCGGCCACATTGTTAGAGCAGGGTTCCGTAAGAGAGTAGGCGCGATTGATCACTAGCCCGGTAGGAGAGACCAATACTACTCCGACTCCGACGATGATGTTTCCCTTGGGTCCGGTTCTTGAAGCGCCATCGAAGAACATCCGCCATATGTTATCGTGGGTGGTTGTATTTGAATCGGCGACCTCATCTGGGATTTTTTTCGTATATTCTGGATGATTCCGATCCTGGATGGGCCGCCAAAAAGTCTGCCAGGGCTTGACCTTTGACAGCCTTCTGCGGGACGAAGATCATATGATAGGGGGACAGCAATATCGCCCATGTAGCGAGGCGGGAGCTGAGTGCCCCTGGTTTGGTCATGAGGACCCTGAGAGGGTTGATTCGTGAGATCACATGTATGGTTTGCCCCGTGACATAGTGCCGCGTCTTTTGAATGGCGAATACCAGGGCGAGGCATTCTTTCTCCACAGCGGTGTATCGGTGTTCGGGCCCGACCATCATTCGGCTGAGATAGTAAATGGCCTGCTCGTGGCCTGCGTCGTTGTTTTGTGCCAGCAGGGCACCGAGGGAGTGTTTCATTGCTCGTACATAGAGCAGGAATGGTTTTCCAGGGACCGGGGCCACCAGGACTGGAGGATTTGATAAATATTCTTTGATGTCATCGAAAGCGCGCTGGCATTCCTCGTCCCATACGAATGAGACTCCCTTCTTCATGAGGTGGGTGAACGGTCGGCATCGCCCGGAGAGGTTGGAAATGAACCTCCTGATATAAGCTAGCCTCCCTTGGAGGCCTCTAAGTTCACGGAGATTTTTCGGGGGACCCATCTCCATGATTGCCCTCGTTTTCTCGGGGTCTACATGGATACCCTGTGCAGTGATGATGAAGCCCAAGAACTTCCCGCTGGATACGCCCAAGAACGATTTCGTAGGGTTCATCTTCAGATTGTGGGCTCGCATTAAGTTGAACACCGTTCTGTCACGACCCGCACCCGCTATAAGGGCACGTGTACGTGACAACGCCCAGCCCTCACCGAAAAATCGGCGTTGAACGCTGTAGATTTTCTAGTCTGACAATAGTTATATATATAACAAAACCTGTCGAGAATATGGTCAACTCCGAACGGAGGACAAGCAGTGAATATATATAAGTGCTCAATCACAACTCTAAGATGATAAGTAAAGACTGAAAGATAAAGACAACACGACGATAAAATATAACCTGTCAAGTCCATCACAAATAATATACAAGTCTAAGTCCCAGTCTCTAATACAATCCCAGAATATAATAAAATAACAAGTAGCAAGCTGGAGACAAGGTCCAGTCCAAAATGTCTAACCTAACTAAACTAAGATAAAGGCTCGTCGGGCGGAGCTAAGCCCTGCTGAACCAAGGTCTCCAAGTCTACGCCCACTACGTCAACCGGACCGTAGTAGGTAGGACAATCCTTCTCGCCACTATCTGTAAAATTTTGTCAACATATCCAGTCAGGATGGAACGAGCACAAATCTCCATAACAGTTCTAGTTAGACGATATTGAAAATGTAGCAGTAAATAGAGAGAATCTACGAGATAAATAATGTGTACATGAATCATGGTAAGGCATATCAAGACTGTAATCTGAATGTAAGAACAGAGAAAAACAGTATAAATCATGTACAAGAATCTGGAACTATATCTATGTGAGTTTAGTATTAGTTTCAACATGTGATCGGCTTAGAACTTGATACAATGTTTGGCCTGGCTAATCATACGTGAGTGTATGATTAACACTATACAATGATGATACAATAATATCTGTGGGGTATTGATCACATCTCTACGCTAACACCCCCATCCCTGACTAATATAGTGGATCCAGTCATGACACGTCATGATACATATTCTCTGAGAGGGTAGCTAGCCTTCGCAGGAATCGTATCTATACAATGAACAATAAACAATGTAGACTTGCCCAGTGTATACCATATATAGGAGGAATAACATCTTATGACGGGATCCAGACAAATATCAATCCGTGTGAACAATGTGTCAAGAGAACAACGATAATCTGCACTAAATACTAGAAACAAAGACGATATCATAAAACAGAAATATTATCAGAGAATGTACTCGCCTGTACTGTGATGGATAAGTCGACTGAGTCCAAGATCAGTGCCTCGAGGACCTATAGATGGAATACTGTATCAATATAATGGTTTGGAAGTGAAATTAAGTCATACTGAGTCAAAATAGGTCAAGACACGTCAACCTAAGTCAATCTAGGTCAAACAAGGTCAAACTAGATTGTACGGGGTAAATCTAAGTCATATTAGACCTAACAAAGTCATACGAGGTTAAGACAACTCTAGTTGGGTCACACTTGGTCATGGAAGGACATTGAAAATCCATCCGAATCAAACTAGGTCAAAAATTGGCTTACCGTTGACTTTTGGTCAACGGGTCAACTCTGGTCAATTCTAGGTCAACTCTAGGTCAACCCTAGATCACTGGTGACTAATAGTTGACTTTTGGTCAACTGCACAAGTCTAATGGAATTTGGGACTAAATTGGGTAAAGTGTTGACCCATAGTTGACTTTTAGTCCAAAAAGTCAACCGTGGTCAACCGGGTCCAAGACTAGGTTTAGACATCTAGTCCTACTCATTACCAACCTATACAACCCATATCCAAGTCCATCTTGGACTTGGAAACTCAAATCTTGGCCGTAGGCCAAATTCCTATTTTACCCTTTTTAGGGGTAAAATTCTACCCTCGACGATTATCTAGATAGCCTACCTACGCTAGTTATTTTGATCCGTGCTCCCTAGGGTAGTAGGGTACTATCCTATAGGTTCGTTATCTACCAAAATACCTAGATAAAGTGGACGTTTGGTCCACTTTACGGCCTATTGCAGATATCTTGAATATTTCAAGATACGCGCTGATACGGCGCGATACCGGCGCCCTACGACCCCGACTTCCACCCGGAAGCTTACCCGCAAAATCTAAATCACGTATTCTAGGCCTATGTCAAGTTTCATCGCGATCCGATGCTCCGGGCTCAAATTCGCCCTCTAACTCGATTCTCCAAAAAAATCCTTTCTATTCTTTTCTACTTTCCTTCCTTCTTCCTATTCCCTTCTACTCCTAACTTCTTCTAAATTTTCTTACCCTCTAATTCTTCTTATCCTTTCCCTTCTTCTTCAAATCCTACTCCTATCTAACTTCTTCTTCTAATTTTCCTATTCTCTCATTCTCTACTCTACTCTTCATTCTCCTTATTCTTCTTAAATTTCTTCTCCTACTTCTTCTAAACTTCTTCTTCTACTTCTTATCATTTCAACTCTACTCTTCATTCTAACTATCAAATTTCTATCTATATATATATACATATACTTATCTATATATATTCATATATATATACATATATAGGGGGGTTTATAGGCCAAATAGGAGGGGAAATGGGGGAGGAAACTGGCAGCCATGTGCTGCCAGTTGCTGCTGCTGCTGCTGCTGCAGCAAGGTGCTGTTGTTGCAGTCCTATGGCTGCTGCTCTTTATCTTCTTCTCATCTTCCTACTCCTCTATATATATATCCATCTATATATATACCTATCTATATATATATATATATATCTATATATATATATATATCTAATTATCTATCTATCTATCTATCTATCTATCTATCTATCTATCTATCTATCTATAATTATATATAGATACACTACCACACTCACATATATACATATAAATTTATACACACACATATGTAAATACATATATACACACAACCATATATTTATATATACATATACACATATCTATACACATATAAATACACACACATACACATACTCTCTCACAACCACACTCACACAAACACACACACACTCTCACACACTACCACCACCATTCTCCCACACACAAATACATATAACTAAATACATACACATATATATACATATACATACATACCACTCTAATTAATAAAACCCCAAATAATCCCTAACCTAGATTTTAGGAAAACCCTACAAATTCTATGGGCAACATGTAGAGAATCATCTTCTCTAAATTTATTGTGAAGGGAAAATGCAAAAAGAGAAATTAATGGGGAAAATATGAACATACCTAATGGGTTTTCCTTTGGAGAAGAAGAAGCTTGGAAGAAAGAAAGAATTTAGAGAGAGAGAGAGAGTGTTGCTTAATGGAGAAGAGAAGGGGGGGGAGCCTTGTCATGGCCGGCCACCTCCTTGGGGGCTATTGGGTTGGGATCCAATAAGCCCCCAACCCATTAAGCTTAGTTTGGGTTCAAATCCAATTCGGGTTGGTTCGGTTTGATTCGGTTTGATTCTAAACGACTAATTAAGTCTCTAAAATGACTAATTTAGCCATGGAAGTTGGGTTAATAATTTTTAGCCTATTTATGATGGTACATGGGCTAAGCCCAGCTAGTATGGGGGTCCCACTAGGGTCCAGGCTACCCGGGTCTCCAAATTGGGTCCGAATTGGATAAAATTCAAACCGACTCAAATAAATTCCTAAAAATCATATAAAATCAAATAAAATTCCTAAAATATTTTAAAACTTGAAAATGATGAAAATACCCCTAATTTGAAAAACTGGGGGTGACAAATCTACCCTCCTTAAAAAATTTCGTCCTCGAAATTCAAACGGTCGTACTCTTCTCTAGGTCAAGCACCCAACAATCAAGGTCTACTAAATTTTATCCTAAGTTATATAACATGTAATCTAGAAAATCAGGACACATGCATGGTTTTAAATCTCTACAGTATCATGTTATTGCAGTCTTCATTGGGGTTTTCTATTTAATCTAGCATGATCATCACATATGCAAACTAAAGGTACTAAGAAAGTAATCATCAATCAATGGGCGGAAGGAACAGGTAAAAGAAAGAGCAAGACCCTACCTCCTAGTCCAATGCGTGCAGGATCCTCAACTGTCATCGCAAAAGCCCTGTCTTGGCGGGGTATATCCCGCTGCTGGTGGAGGGCGTGATGCGGTGCCATAGGTGGCCTACCATGTGCTCCCTGAGCTGCACGGCGATGGTTCGAAGGACAATCCCTCGCCTGATGCCCCTCGGTGCCACAGTATAGGCACAATCCCAAACGTCTCCTGCAAACCTCCCAGAGATGTCCGGACCTCTTGCAGTAGTGGCAAGTAGGTGCCTGCTGCGTCGGTCCCTGCTGCTGCTGTCGGGGCACCTGCTGAACTGGTGTCCTGATCGGAGCAAGAATCTGCTGCGAGCGTTGCGGAATAGAATGATGCTGGAGTTGAGGACGCTTAGCAGCCCCCGCGCTGCTAGTAGTCCCCGAAAACTGATCACGGTCCCTCTTGGGCTTCAAGCCCAACTCCCTCTCCACCTTCCGAGCCTCTGCGTAAACCTCCGCATATGTCGCGTAGAAGGAAGGGATCAGGATCTTGATATCCCATGCCAATCCCTCCCGGAAGCGCTCCGCTCGGATCACCGGGTCACTCACCATGTACTCGGCATATCGGCTCAGCCGGCCGAACTCCGCCGCATACTCCTCTACGGTCATACTGTCCTGCTGCAGGTTCTGGAACTGCCGCACCAGGCCAATCTTGTCCGTGGAGGAAAAGAACTTCTCTCTGAACAGGGCCCGAAACTCAGCCCAAGTATGGCCCTCTCCTGCAAGAGCCGGCTCATTCCGGAACCATGTCCGGGCAATATCTAACAACTGCAACCCAACCGCCTCAACCCTCAGGTCGGCTGCCAGGCGGCAGGCCCCCATCTGGCGCTCGATATCCTCGAGCCAGTCATCAGCATAGATAATGCCCTCAGTCCCTTTGAAATTCCTCGGACCAAGCTTCTTGAAAGCCTGGATATCCCCGATCTTCGGCTGCAACTGCTGCTGAACCTCCCTCTGTGGAGCCTGACGCTCCACTGCCGCCATAGCCAATCTGTGTGCATCCTCCATGCCCTGGCGCATGGCCTCTGTCTGCCTCAACTGAGCCTCGTGCTGAGCCCGCTGGGACTCGAGCACCTGGTGGAAGAACGCTAGCATCTGCCCCATGTCTGTGGGCAGAGGAGGCAATGGAGGAATAGCTCCCATCATCACCGGAGGAGTCCCCTGCTGAGGAGGAAGAATACCCTCGGCAGCTCCCACTGTAGCCCCTGGCACTACGGGAAGAGCACCCGCAATGGCCCCAGGGACGGTCATAGAGGTAGCTGGAGGAGTACCCCCAAGAGCCCCAACAGAAGTCCCATCAGCCGGGGAAGTAACCGGAGCCTGTCCGCCAGAAGTGGCAGACCTCTCCGTCTCCCCGAGCCCCTCGCCAGGAGAATGAGTCATCAATATCCTGGAGACAAATTAAGAAGAAGATATCAATACGGCACATGAAGGCAATATCAAAGGAGGACAGCTAGAAAGCAGTAAATCAATATCAAAGACGGTAAGCAAGGAAAGATCCTACTGTGATTGAGTACTTTAGCCTATAGCCTATCCTAGATACGTACCGCAGGCTCGTAATAGCACTCTAAGTCGAGCGCCACTACGACATCGCACTAATTGCGACTTCAGGACCTGCGTGAGCCACCACTAAAACGTGTCATGACCCGCACCCGCTATAAGGGCACGTGTACGTGACAACGCCCAGCCCTCACCGAAAAATCGGCGTGGAACGCTGTAAATTTTCTAGTCTGACAACAGTTATATATATAACAAAACCTGTCGAGAATATGGTCAACTCCGAACGGAGGACAAGCAGTGAATATATATAAGTGCTCAATCACAACTCTAAGATGATAAGTAAAGACTGAAAGATAAAGACAACACGACGATAAAATATAACCTGTCAAGTCCATCACAAATAATATACAAGTCTAAGTCCCAGTCTCTAATACAATCCCAGAATATAATAAAATAACAAGTAGCAAGCTGGAGACAAGGTCCAGTCCAAAATGTCTAACCTAACTAAACTAAGATAAAGGCTCGTCGGGCGGAGCTAAGCCCTGCTGAACCAAGGTCTCCAAGTCTACGCCCACTACGTCAACCGGACCGTAGTAGGTAGGACAAACCTCCTCGCCACTATCTGTAAAATTTTGTCAACATATCCAGTCAGGATGGAACGAGCACAAATCTCCATAACAGTTCTAGTTAGACGATATTGAAAATGTAGCAGTAAATAGAGAGAATCTACGAGATAAATAATGTGTACATGAATCATGGTAAGGCATATCAAGACTGTAATCTGAATGTAAGAACAGGAAAAAATAGTATAAATCATGTACAAGAATCTGGAACTATATCTATGTGAGTTTAGTATTAGTTTCAACATGTGATCGGCTTAGAACTTGATACAATGTTTGGCCTGGCTAATCATACGTGAGTGTATGATTAACACTATACAATGATGATACAATAATATCTGTGGGGTATTGATCACATCTCTACGCTAACACCCCCATCCCTGACTAATATAGTGGATCCAGTCATGACACGTCATGATACATATTCTCTGAGAGGGTAGCTAGCCTTCGCAGGAATCGTATCTATACAATGAACAATAAATAATGTAGACTTGCCCAGTGTATACCATATATAGGAGGAATAACATCTTATGACGGGATCCAGACAAATATCAATCCGTGTGAACAATGTGTCAAGAGAACAAGGATAATCTGCACTAAATACTAGAAACAAAGACGATATCATAAAACAGAAATATTATCAGAGAATGTACTCGCCTATACTATGATGGATAAGTCGACTGAGTCCAAGATCAGTGCCTCGAGGACCTATAGATGGAATACTGTATCAATATAATGGTTTGGAAGTGAAATTAAGTCATACTGAGTCAAAATAGGTCAAGACACGTCAACCTAAGTCAATCTAGGTCAAACAAGGTCAAACTAGATTGTACGGGGTAAATCTAAGTCATATTAGACCTAACAAAGTCATACGAGGTCAAGACAACTCTAATTGGGTCACACTTGGTCATGGAAGGACATTGGAAATCCATCCGAATCAAAATAGGTCGAAAATTGGCTTACCGTTGACTTTTGGTCAACGGGTCAACTCTGGTCAATTCTAGGTCAACTCTAGGTCAACCCTAGGTCACTGGTGACTAATAGTTGACTTTTGGTCAACTGCACAAGTCTAATGGAATTTGGGACTAAATTGGGTAAAGTGTTGACCCATAGTTGACTTTTAGTCCAAAAAGTCAACCGTGGTCAACCGGGTCCAAGACTAGGTTTAGACATCTAGTCCTACTCATTACCAACCTATACAACCCATATCCAAGTCCATCTTAGACTTGGAAACTCAAATCTTGGCCGTAGGCCAAATTCCTATTTTACCCTTTTTAGGGGTAAAATTCTACCCTCGGCGATTATCTAGATAGCCTACCTACGCTAGTTATTTTGACCCGTGCTCCCTAGGGTAGTAGGGTACTATCCTATAGGTTCGTTATCTACCAAAATACCTAGATAAAGTGGACGTTTGGTCCACTTTACGGCCTATTACAGATATCTTGAATATTTCAAGATACGCGCTGATACGGCGCGATACCGGCGCCCTACGACCCCGACTTCCACCCGGAAGCTTACCCGCAAAATCTAAATCACGTATTCTAGGCCTATGTCAAGTTTCATCGCGATCCGATGCTCCGGGCTCAAATTCGCCCTCTAACTCGATTCTCCAAAAAAAATCCTTTCTATTCTTTTCTACTTTCCTTCCTTCTTCCTATTCCCTTCTACTCCTAACTTCTTCTAAATTTTCTTACCCTCTAATTCTTCTTATCCTTTCCCTTCTTCTTCAAATCCTACTCCTATCTAACTTCTTCTTCTAATTTTCCTATTCTCTCATTCTCTACTCTACTCTTCATTCTCCTTATTCTTCTTAAATTTCTTCTCCTACTTCTTCTAAACTTCTTCTTCTACTTCTTATCATTTCAACTCTACTCTTCATTCTAACTATCAAATTTCTATCTATATATATATACATATACTTATCTATATATATTCATATATATATACATATATAGGGGGGGTTTATAGGCCAAATAGGAGGGGAAATGGGGGAGGAAACTGGCAGCCATGTGCTGCCAGTTGCTGCTGCTGCTGCTGCAGCAGCAAGGTGCTGCTGTTGCAGCCCTATGGCTGCTGCTCCTGCTGCCCTTTATCTTCTTCTCATCTTCCTACTCCTCTATATATATATCCATCTATATATATACCTATCTATATATATATATATATATATATCTATATATATATATATATATATCTAATTATCTATCTATCTATCTATCTATCTATCTATCTATCTATCTATCTATCAATCTATAATTATATATATAGATACACTACCACACTCACATATATACATATAAATTTATACACACACATATGTAAATACATATATATACACACAACCATATATTTATATATACATATACACATATCTATACACATATAAATACACACACATACACATACTCTCTCACAACCACACTCACACAAACACACACACACTCTCACACACTACCACCACCATTCTCCCACACACAAATACATATAACTAAATACATACACATATATATACATATACATACATACCACTCTAATTAATAAAACCCCAAATAATCCCTAACCTAGATTTTAGGAAAACCCTACAAATTCTATGGGCAACATGTAGAGAATCATCTTCTCTAAATTTATTGTGAAGGGAAAATGCAAAAAGAGAAATTAATGGGGAAAATATGAACATACCTAATGGGTTTTCCTTTGGAGAAGAAGAAGCTTGGAAGAAAGAAAGAATTTAGAGAGAGAGAGAGAGTGTTGCTTAATGGAGAAGAGAAGGGGGGGAGCCTTGTCATGGCCGGCCACCTCCTTGGGGGCTATTGGGTTGGGATCCAATAAGCCCCCAACCCATTAAGCTTAGTTTGGGTTCAAATCCAATTCGGGTTGGTTCGGTTTGATTCGGTTTGATTCTAAACGACTAATTAAGTCTCTAAAATGACTAATTTAGCCATGGAAGTTGGGTTAATGATTTCTAGCCTATTTATGATGGTACATGGGCTAAGCCCAGCTAGTATGGGGGTCCCACTAGGGTCCAGGCTACCCGGGTCTCCAAATTGGGTCCGAATTGGATAAAATTCAAACCGACTCAAATAAATTCCTAAAAATCATATAAAATCAAATAAAATTCCTAAAATATTTTAAAACTTGAAAATGATGAAAATACCCCTAATTTGAAAAACTGGGGGTGACACGTTCTCAGGTCTTGCAGATGATCTTCCTTACGGCGACTCTTGACGGCGATGTCGTCGACATAGCATTCCACTATCTTGCGCAAATGTTCTCTGAAAATGATACTCATGGCTCGCTAATATGTAGCGCCAGCATTCTTTAGACTGAATGGCATGACTGTGTAGCAGTATGTGCCAATCGGGGTTCGGAATGAGGTGTGCTTTTCGTCGTCGGGAGACATCTTGATTTGATTGTACCCCGAGAATCCATCCATGAATGACATACGTTCAAAGCCGCATGTATTGTCGATCATGATGTCTGTGATAGGAAGGGGAAATTCATCTTTGGGGCATGCCTCGTTCAGGTTGCGGAAGTCGATGCAGATTCGAATCTTCCCGTTCTTCTTGAGGACGGGTACTATATTGGCGACCCAATCAGGATGTTGCTCTTCACGAATGAAGTCGCTGGCTATTAGCTTGTTGACTTCGGCTTCGATCGCGTCCATGACGCCTGGGCGGAAGCGTCGTTGTTGCTGCTTGACTGGCTTTGCATCTGGCCGGATATTGAGTTTGTGGAGAGCGATGTCAGGATTTAACCCCGGCATGTCTTCATAGCTCCAGGCGAACACATTAATATATTCTCTGACAAGTTCTAACAGCGACTCTCGTTCTTCGTCAGTTAGGCTTTTACTGATAAAGATCGATTTTGGAGAAGATTCGCTGCCGAGATCCACTTGTATGACCTCATCTTCAGTAGGAGGTTCTCTCAGTTCGAACCGCTTTTCCTATTGTGCGTCTAATTGCTGGGCCCATGGCTCTAGCTCAAGGATTTTGGGGATGTCTTCGTCTTCCTCGTAAGCATCGGTGAATGCCATGTTGACTGACATGACTTGTCTGAACACATCTCCGATGGTGGTATCGGAGTCGGAAGTCGGTGATCCGGTTGAATGTGACTGCCAGTCGCATTCTTCATCTGAGCTTTCAGGGGTCGTAGTAGGCGTTACATACCCTAAACCGCATCGGGTTTTGTTATAGTAGTTCCGTGGTTTGCCCGCCGGGGCTGGCGTCTTCAAAGGTAATCGTCGTCCAGTGCCGTAGTTCAGTCCTGGCGTTGTCTCTAGATCATACCCCTGTTTCTGCATGAGATATTTGGATTGAGGGCTATAGAGATACAGAGGCAGTCTTCCAGCATCTGACCCGAAGTCGACTTCTTCCATGGCGAGGGGATGCGGGTTGTTCGTCCGGCCGAAGATGATTGGGTGGTCCCCTCCCTCGATTATTCGGTAAGCGTCTTCTACTGGAGTAAGTTGGATAGCGGTGTACACATTTGTCACCTGTGTATGTAGGTGAGTACGAATACCGTGTTCCATAGCATACATTGTACATAGCTTATTGAGCTCGGTGTAGTTCAAAGATAACCCTTTATTGATGAAGTAAGGTATCTTTTCTAGAGGGATTACATCATCTGCGGAGGGAGCGTCAGTGTGGGCAGCCACATACTTGGCTAGCTCTGGTTCTTCTTCGGCTACCTCCTGTGTGAATGAAGATTGAGAGGGCGTCCTAGTCAGCTTGATCTTCAGAGGTTCAACTGACGGAGCGGAGCGTGGGGTTGTCGGTAGACTAGCAACCCCCAGTCTGGCACTTGATGTGGAGCGAGGGGTGGCTGGTTCGCTTGAAGTGTCAGACCTCGCTTCGGGGTGACGACCTTTCTTAGGCAGGCGTATCGTCAGAGGTCTATCGGAGGGATTGAGCTTCTTTGTTTGGGATTGACCGACTCTCGGCAATCTGATGGTAAGTGGCCCTGTCGTGGGTCTCGGTAGCTGGCCGGACCTTGGCAGCCGGATTCTCAACTGCTCTTCCTGTGCCGAGAGGCTGATCGCGTCCTTACGCAGCGTGGCCGTAAGGGGTGCAGAATTGCCTGGTTTACGAGCCTGGAGGTGGATTGTCAGAGGTTCTTTTGATCCCGTGGTTGCTTCAACATCAGTTTGTTTATTTCCTCCTTCAAGGTGCCTCTTCGACTTTTCGTATAGGTAGGAGTCCGAGTAATAAGATTCGACCCCTTTGAAGGGATCGATGTCAGCAAATTCTGTCCTCACGAAGCCGTGCTTGTCGACATATTTGAAGCATTGGTGTAGCGTGGAAGGCACGATCATGTAATCGTGTATCCAAGGGCGCCCCAAAAGGATGTTGTATGAAGTGTCGGCATCTATGACGTAGCAAGTGACTTCTGATTGGAGATCGCCAATCTGACATTTCAGACGGATCTTCCCGATTGGGTAGCTCCTGCCCGAATTGAACCCGCTGATGGCGGTGTTTGTAGGGGTCAGGCGATGCATCGGGATGCGAAGATGATGCAATAGTCCTTTTGGAATGATGCTTATGGAAGACCCAGGGTCAATATGCATCCGGTCCACCTTTATGTCGCCGATGTAGCCTGTGTAGTATAATGGGCGATCGTGTAGATTAGTCTTGATGAGCATGTCTTGTGGAGTGAAGACGATGTTGGGCATGGCTCCCGTACAGGCACTGTCTTGGAGGTCTGCGGGCTGATTTTCTCCCGTGAGGTTGACCTGAGCCAGGTACGCATCGGCATTTTGAAGTGCATCGCTCAAAGCTGTGCGGACATCCTTCGAGAGCCTCAGGAGTTCATACAAGGACAATTTGGCCGGTGTATTGGCCAATTGCGCCAAGATGTCGAAGTTGTAGGGCCTCTCCAGCCCCTGAGATGTTTCCTTTCGGAGGGATTTATCGAAGCGAGTCTCCTTCGGCCTAGGCTTGTCGGTCGTCGAAGGCTGAGCCGGTCCCGGAGCATCCGTGGTAATGGGCGGATGATCATCAGTCGAGTTTTCAGCCACAGGTTGAGATTGTGCTCCGGATCGAGTAACAACGGCCGTGACTTCCTCTTCATCTGCTGAGGTGGTACGGCAGGATCTGACTTTTCCACTTTTTTTTTTAGAAGATGGAGTGGACTGAGTTACCTCGTGGACTAGGTCCATGTGGACCCACATGATTTCCCCTCATGATATGGTGAGGGGTACTAGACCAGCAGCTTGAGCAGGCGGGAGATTAGCAATCTCCATCGTTGCCAGAGGGATGGGTATAACCCCGTCCTGGGTCTCTGTTGGAGGGAAGCTGCCGAATTGTACGGACACCATGTTGGCTGCCACGGTTACCTCCTCGAAGTCGATGGCCAGAGCGTTCGAATCGATGAGGTTTTGGATATATCATTTCAGTTGGTAGCAGTCGTGCGTAGCATGGTGGACGTAGCGGTGGTAATGGCAGAACTTTGGGTTCTCCAGATCAGCCGGCCGAGGCTCCCGTCTTGGTGGAGGAAGCTGAATCCTATCTCCTTGTATGAGCATGTCCAAGATAGGCTTGACGTGACCGTCTTCAAAAGAGTAAGTGATTTGAGGCCATTGTTTGTCCGCAGGTTACGACTCAGGCTTCTGGGCTGTATCGGCCACCATAGCCTGCTTGCCTCTGTTGTCCCGGTTGTTGGAGGGGCTACCCCCATTGTCGTTGGTGGTGCTGGGACGCTTGCCCTTTTTCTCTCCCTCTGAGATATGTAATCCCAGTTGGCGAGCCTTCTTTAATCGTTCTTCGGCACTTGTAGCACTAATGATAAAAGCCTTCCAGTCCTTGAATTGACTCTCGCCCAACCAGAGACTGATTGTTGGGAGTAGTCTCTTTTTGCAAATTTCGATCAAGAAAGAGTCCGGGTTGCCAGATGGTAACTTCATTGCGGTTTGACGAAACCGCTCAATGTAATTCCTCGTCAGCTCTTTCTTTCCTTGAATGACGTCCATGAGGGTAGACATCGTGACGTCCTGCCCTACCTCATAGAACCTCTCCAAGAACAGGCGTTTGAAGCCAGCGAAGGAATGGATGCAATTGTCCGGCAGGTTGCGGTACCAATCGAAGGCGACTCCTTCCAATGCCCTAATGAATAACCGCGTGAGGATAGCGTCATCATGGGGCAGATGGTCGGTAGTGACCTCAAAGTAAGTGATGTACCGACTTGCTGAAGTCTTGCCATTATATGGGTTGATATTGAACGGCTTATATCTTGGTGGAAAGGGAACATCCCTCCATTCAGCAGGATATGGTTGCCGTATCCTGAGGTCTTGAGAGTTTTCACGGGCATGGAACAATGCTCGGAGCTCCTGAACCTCTCTTCTTACTTCTCGGGCCTCATCTGTCGCGGTAGGGGCCGTTATCTCGGGAGGATTGTTGCCCGGGTTTGGTGCCGCTGAATTTGAATCTACGTTGATTGCGGGACCCGTGCTTGTCTGGCCAGGTGTCACCCCCTGCAGATTAGGAAGCGCCGCTTTGATCTCGTCTACAGACTTGACCAAGGCGTGCAATATGGCCTCCAAAGTGTCGATGCGCTGGCGATCACCAGAACCGCCTTGATTGCTGTCTGTCATGAACACCGTCTTCACATGAGGAGTGACGGAAGGAGTGGTGGAGGATGTACCCTCCGAGTCGTACCCGTGCATCGAGAAATTATCAGGATATATGGGGATGTTCTCCTCAGGTTTGGACTCGGAAGGAACACTACCCCCAGCTTCAGAGCTTGCTTCGTCTAGGATGTCCATGGGGACGTCGGTATCTGTTGTATCCGTCGGAGGATTTGCTTCCTCCAGTCCGTACTCCTGGAATGTCGGATTGTCATGGATGTTTGGAGGAGTGCTGCCTCCAGTTCCGACGACCCCCAATGTTGCAGACGACGAACTTCCTACTGCAGCAGTTTTCATCTTCGAACGGGTGTGTTGAAATACTCCAGTGGAGGATAACCCTTTAGACGACGGTTTCTTAGCTGCAGTAATTGACACCTTTGGGCTGGATATGCTCGTTTTCTTCCCTCTTCTCTTGGCGAGAACTTTCTGCGCGGACTTGCAGGAGACAACAGGAGGTTCCTCGTCTTCTGAGCTCGGGTGATGTAGTCTTTGGAAGACGGATGGCCGGTCTTCCGTCACCGCCGCGTTGCTGCAACAGCAGTTGACGATGATCTGGGTGCATTGATGTCCGTGTGAGGGCTCTTTACACCCCGAAGCTCCTTCTCTTTCCTTGAGTTTGTGGAGGATAACCTCACGAAGGTCAGAGGAACCACTTTGTCTGTTTGCCGCCGGGGGCTGGACTTGAGTGGTTTTATACAACTTTCCATCAGAGGCCCGCGTGATAATCAGCGGGACGCCCGATAGTCAGAGGTTGGGGCAGTCGTCTGGACTTGATGAGCCCGCGCTGCCCTAGACTTCCTCCTTTTAGCACTTGTGGGTGCGTAATAGGAGGAGTCTAAGACGAATACCACAGAGTCTGGATTATTATCCAGAGAATGATCAGAGTCAGGACCGAATGAAAGCCGGTCGAAGACTGATCGAGAGAAGCGTGGGACGGATGCTATGCGGCTAGCATTGGGTACCGTGCAGGCTGTCTGCATGCGGCTGTCTTTTGTTGTAGGATGAGTCTTTATGCAGCTAGGAGTCACGACCGTGCAGGCTGACCGCATGCGGTTGGCATCTGTGGCCGCACAGGTTTTCTGCAAGCGATTGACTTTAATAGCCGCATGAGTCTCATCCGTGCGGTTGGCAACTGTAGCCGCATAAGTTATGCGGCTGACAGATGTGGCCGCATGAGTTTTCTTTATGCGGTCGGCAGTTGTAGCCGCATGGGTTTTCTCCCTGCGGCTAATACTCTTCTGCGGCTCGGATCGCGTAGAGTTCCTCTTTGCCCCTGCAAGTCCAGCATCATAGTGTTTTCTTCTGCCGGACTTGGGGACAGCAGAGTTGTCTACGGTCTGAAGTGGGGCCGCAGGGGAGTCTTTTTCGCCATCTTGAGCAATAGAGAGCACCCCATCAAGGGCTTGCGAAGGAGCAAATGATTTTGGCCTCCACTCTTTGCGAGCCTTTATGGTGCGGGTGCGCTTCTGGACCGGGCCAGTGCTACCTTCAGAGAGCATCTCTTCGAACGCTTGTTGGTCGAAGCGAACGACCATCTTCTGTTGTGTAGAGCCAAGTTTGGCTGCGTCCGATTGCGTCACCAACTCCTCAGTCGTGGAGAAGTTAGTCCCCAGCAGAGTCGCCATCGTGTTTGCCATTGATTGTAAAAGTACAGAACAATTATCGGAGGACTGAACTTAGACTCACAATACAAACTCGCTCGTACAAAGAAAGCCTAGGGACGAAAACCTAGGTACAGCAGTCTAAGTACGATTGTTTATTTTAGATTCTGGGGGGTGACGATAGAGGCTCGGAAAAGCGACGGCCGCTCTGCCTTACTCCTTGGACGATCGGTACGCAGCCTTGACTCGGGAAAGATCTGCTTGGTCGTTGACGAAGAAATGCCTTCTTGCTCTCTCTCTGATTGCTCTCCTGGCTTCTCTCTCTCTGTGTATATTCCCTCTCTGACTATGGGGGAAGTCTCTCTGTGTATACGTATTCTTCTCTGGTTTTCTTTTTGTATATCTCTCTATATCTCACAAGGGAATGGCACCTTGCTATTTATAATAGTGGAATGTGATCACTAGGGTTGCCAATGATTAGCTCTTGGAGATGGCGGCGGCCTGGGGATTGATCAATCCAGGCCGTTCGTTTCTGATTGTGACGAATCAGAACCATTAAGGGTAGATTACACCAAATCTCCATTAGCAATTAATGCTGATTGGCATAAATCTTCCTTATAATGATTCTCTAATATCTGTGAATAAATCAAATTTATTCTCCTGCCACATGCCCCAGATCATTGGGATTCGACCCGATCTTGGATTGCCATAAATCTGGGAGATTGATCGGCTGAGGACACGTGTCCTGAGAGCCAAGGATGAGACTGGAACCGCATGCAGATTGGGCCGCATGAGATTTGGGCTGCATGAATTTTGGGCCGCATAAGACTTGGGACACGTGTCAGGGCTGTCTGGGCAGTGGCCCCCTCCTTCAGACTTCTGAACCATATGATGAGCCGCATGAACCGCATAATGGTGTGTCTGCTTGAGCCGCATGGGCATGATCTTCTTGAGCCGCATAGGGATGATTCCACTCGAGCCGCATGGGACAGCTTCACTCTGAACCACATGGGAAGTCTTCACTTCGAGCCGCATAAGCACACCCACGTGGCAAGGCCACGTGGCATTTTGTTGCTCTCGGGGGACCGTGTCAGAGATTTCTTTCTCTTTCCTAGAGATTCATCATCATGACAGAGTCATAATTACCTGCTTTGGTGTCAGGTCTGTCAACTTTTCAGAGGGGTCAGCCGTCAAAGCAATTAATGCAGCATGGATCGGAGGAGTGCACTGTCACGCCACATGTCTTCTGAGCCGCATGGAATGCCTCCGGCCGCATAGCTCCTTATGCCGCATGACTCCCTGAGCCGCATGCGTTTTCTGAGCTGCATGGGTCTTTCTCTAGTATTTTCCATGCTTCTACAGTATTGTTATTGATTTGGATTCAGTGATTTGGATTCCAATAAATTCATACAAAAAGATTCACATGTTTATCTTGTAGTAGATAATTTTTTGGTGTAATCTTTATAGATTATTTGATATAATCTTTTGATGCATGATATTCAGTGGAATCTAATCTGTTGATTATTAATTATTTAAAATTTAAAAATATGCAAGTACATAAGGATTTATGTTTATTTAATTTAAATAAGCAGAAAGATTTGGACATGATTCAGTTTTGTAAGATTTAGTCAACATTCAAATTTTTGGTACCTTTTGTGACTCGCAGTAGTTGTCAAACATTCTAATTTAGTCAACATTCAAAGTGACCTCTCTTGCGTATATAGTCTATGAGGGATGTTGGATGTTTGTGTGTGTACATTTATGCGAGTATTAGCCGGCCTAAAGGAAGGTTAATACTTGGCCGAATTGTACACATACTTGTGGTGATAAATGTGTGACAATTATACGGTTTACATGTGAATAATAATCCGATCCAAAGATAGGCTTATTATTTGACATGACTTATTGTCAACGTTCGATCACTATACCAAGAGTACCACTTGCAGTTAATATCACTGTCCAAAGACTTGATATTAATAATGTACTAGGTATCTTGAGATGGGGTTCACCATTATTTGAATTTGTTTGACAATTTTTTATTCTTTGGTTATTAATTAGAGCATATTTGTTTATTTATTTTTTGTTCTCTTTTCAGTTAATGTTGCTATAATATCTGCCAATACGAATTCAATTTCCATGCTTAATGGAATAAATTTTTGTTACGCCCCAGAACCAGAATACTGGACGGAGGCGGACTCAGCCAGCTACGCAATCCCAAAGTACGTTAATACTCTGAAATCACGTATAAGCTGTCAAGACATGGGGGTTACTTACAAGCCATCAGTCCGTCCTAAGGTTTAACAATCCTAGGTATCTCAATCACAGGCAATTATACAAGAGCAAAAAGTACGATCATCATACATAAATAGTAAGGCGTCCCGAACCATATATACATGAATGATCATGAAGCCAGTACCACAGAACTGATGACTAGCTAGAGTATTAGTCGTACATGATAAGGACTAGCTATAGTCTAGAATACATATATCATGTTTATGTCCGTAGGCTACAATATCAAGGAAAATGCCAAAACACGAGCTAAACTCGTGCTCGGGGCTAAACGTTACAAGTGGAGAATTTACATATCAGTGGGAGGATGAAGAAGAACCCACTGAGGCACTCTGGTGCTCCGGCTGGTCACCGTCGAGTAGATGGTGCGATAGATCCTTCGGGCTCTTCTAGTAGAACCTGGCCATGCAAAACCAGTGGGGTCAGACCCCAAATAGCAAGTACCACAAAGGAGGCCGAACTATGAACTTAAAACCAGCAATCATAGGCAATCAACAGGGAGAGAAAGCAATAAGTAAGGGAGGATCGAGATTCGTGCAGTACCAATGCACTTATCCCGAACATAGGAAGACAGTAAGTAAATCATCATTTATCATAAAGTAAACTGGAGAACATGTTAAATAAATAGAACTGGGCAATATACGAAAAGAGGACGAAGGCACTGTTCCGGAAGCCAGGTTACAACCCTTAAACCAAACAAGGACCGGGATTGTAACCCTTCGCCTGAACAGAACTTGATCTCTGATCATTTATTGCTAGAGGTGTCAATACATTAAGTGACAGTGAGAGAGTGACAATATAGAGTACAATACATTAGAGTGACAATCCTTGCAACCATTATCCTGGAACAATTAGGAACTGGATCTTAGACAAGACTTAGACTGGGAAGGTGATATACGATGGGATAACCATGGGACTATTCAGATAACCAGGTTACAACGCGTAAACCAAACAAGGACCGGGGTTGTAACCCTTCGTCTGAACAGAACTTGGTTTCTCCCACCATTTATCGGCAAGATAAAATAAGAAATCAGAGCACGTAACAATCATGTACAAGATCAAGACAAGACTAGACAGATTGAACTCCATCCAACATTCACGGCCAAGCGATAAGTACGGCTTGATATTTTAACTAGCTAGGGTTATCACAGGCCTAGTTACTAGCAAGATGCAATGAGATGTTCCTCCAGCCACAAGCCCTGCAGCTAATCCAGGTTATCCAGGCGACTTGTATTCATTAAGCAGTTATCAATAATTATTAGGTAGCATGGTGTGCAACACATGACAGTGTGCGTAGAAATTGTTTCATGAAGTGCCCTACATGACAGTGGGCTGGAAATGTGCCCTACTCGACGGCAGGCTACAAGTCCAAACAATTATGGCCGGGATAACGGGATCGCCTGTAACTGGGGAAATCTCTCATGACTACTGAATTATTCTAGTGGTTAACCTTAGTCGATTTCAGTGGGTACCCCTGACCATGGTACTTAGGGATCCCTGTCCTAGACATGATGCAAGACAAGATGGGTTCATTTTTACAAGCACAATCATCCACGGTGTCCAGGCCATTCAATCTTGTCGTGTCAAGCTAGCCGTCGCAACAGCCTTTGAGATATATCATGTCAGTTCACTGTCAAGAGTGCGCCACGTCGGGCCACTATCAAGAATTATCAGGTCAAGTTATCATGTCCAATTCATCATGTCAAGTTCATTTCAAGAGTGTACCACTACGGGTCATTGTCGTGTCATGCCATTTATCAAAAAAGGAAGAAACTTGCACAATTAAATAATAATAATAATATATATATAATATATATTCTTGAAGCCAAGGAAAAACTCTACAACTTTCATGTTGGGAGTAGGAAGAAATTCGGACCACAATTCACGCAAATAAGACATTTAAACAATCAAGTGGGACCCATGCGGTCCAAAAGTGGGAGAACAAACATGCGGTCAAAGAGAGTGGGAGGCCACCCATGCGGCTCCGAAATTATTTAAATGAAATCAGTCAAGCATTTAAGGCCAGCAAGCCATATGCGGCTTGCATACAATTGTGCATGCGGCCAAGAGTGGGAAGAACCCCATGCGGCCAAGAAAGTAGAAGACCATCCATGTGGCCAGGAAACAATAAATAGGCCATAAAAATCAAATAAGACAAAAGGCATTGGGACCCTCATTAAATACAAACTCCCACTTCAGCAAGCAAGTCAACTAAAGGAAGCTATGTGGGACCCCCCACAATTAATGCAATAAGAAAAGGTTCACGTGAACCATTTAAATATTGGTTCACGTGGCCAAGCAATGATGACATATAATAAAAATATATCCTGCAAGTACATGCAGCTCAATAAAAGCCATACGGCCATTATTAAATTCAAAGTTTAGAAGTACAATGGCCATGCGGCCAGCAAGTGGGAAGAGGCCATGCGGCTAGAATTAATGTAGTAAGGAAAGTAAGCCGCATGCAATTGTTGCATATGCGGCTAAGAAATGGAAGCTTGCTATGGCAAACAATTAATGCAAGTTGCTACCAACATCTATATTCCGGTGGCCAACTATGAGCAATTAATGCTTTACCCAAATGTGGCCAGGCAAGTGCCAACTGGCCAAGGCCATGCGGATGCAAGCAATAATTTCATGCGGATGCAAGCAAGAGAAAGAAATATAATATTCCTTGCTAAATACATGCAGGGAATATTTATCATGCAGATCGCAAGCAAAGACTAATGCTAATATGCATTAAATATTAATGCATGCAACATGCACCCACAACTTCCTTATGCGGCTCCAATATTAAATGAGCCATTAGCTCAATCCATGCGACAAAAGAATTGCAGCAAAAAAAATGTATATATAAATAATACATTACACGCTTACGGACTTAAATGCATTGCATGCATTAATTGCATTCATAAGGACTTAATTGCATTAAATGCATGTAACGCATTCCTATGGACTAAAATGCATTTCATGCATTCTTAAGGACTAAAATGCATTTCATGCCTTTAATGTATTCTTATGCGGCTTACTATTCCAGGGAAAGCTTTTAGTAAAGAAGTGCATTAGAAAAAAGAAGGTATTAATTAATGCATAAAGTGCATTAAAGAAAATACTACATGCATTCTTTAAATGCATGCATGCGGCTGATGCATGAACACTGCATCAAATACATTAAATGCACTCCTTGATGCCATGCGGCTGAATGTTGGCGCCAGCTTTCATACATTAATGCATAATACAAATGCCTATTTAATACAAGCAACCATGCATGATATACTACAAGCGCCTATGCGGCTCCAGACTCCATCCTATGGCCTATGCAGCTAAAATGGCTAAAGCCGATGCGGCAAAAATAAGAGATGGCCATGCGGCCCAAATAAGTGCAACTAACTAATAAAATAATTGCATGCCTATGCGGCTAACACAAAATTTCATGCATGCGGCTCCAAAAATACAAGCAAGCATGCAATTCAAAAATGCAAACAATGGCTTCCCACAGAAACTATGTCCATGGAAAATACCATGGCCTCCATGCTCCACCAAGATATAATGGGAACCCCTAATCCAGACTTCCATGGGTCAAATTTGGGTAAAATGAAATTCTCTACCACGTGGAACCATCAGTTGACAAAAATATACAAGGTTGACAATTCAAAACCCATGAAAACGGAAATCTCTTCAAGCTAGATCCACTACAAATGAACCATCAAAATGGAAAACTCTAAGTTCTAAACATGCTTAGAATGTAACAAGGAAGAGAATGGAACAAACAAAATTGAAAATAGTCCAACATTCGGCAAGACGTACTTGCCTCTCTCCAATGGCTAGGGTTTTGGTGGAAAAGAAATGAATGAGGGTGAATGAGGAGGGAGAGAGAAAAGTGGCTTATAGAACAAGCTCAAGCAATCTCCACCATTCATTCCTCTCCACTCAATCTAAACCATACACCTCTCTCATGAGAAACCAAACTAAACCAAACCAAGTCAAAGTGGAACTGAACCAAATAAAACCAAATCCAGTTAAACCAAGTCATGAAATCCTACACTTAAGAAAATTTTAAAATATTATGTAAATCGATAAATACGAAATACGGCTCAAATTAAAACACGTATCCGTATAGAAAACCGATACAGTGAGACGGGTCTCACAACTCTCCACACCTTAGAAAAATTTCGTCCTCGGAATTTCCTGAGGCTAGTCGAGCAAAACAAAAGCTCCAGGAAACTCAACAATCTCAACAAATCAAGCATGGCATATAAGTAAGGTAGAACAATCAGTAATGTAAATAAATGCGTAAGCGGTAATTAAATGCATAAGAACAAATACAATCGTGATCAAGAAGGGGTGGAGGCATATTGATCAATATGACTCATGAGTCAGTTGTGTAGAAACCAACGTCCTCGCTGGCCTAAGCTGACTCCCAAAAATGGATAAAAGTCGAGCCTCAAGGTAAGTCGGTACCAATGACTTAGTTCAAGATATGACTCTACCCAGGACGTGTCATCGTAGTTGAAACAGATGCATGAAATTTATCACCTGTCTCAAGATATGAAGACAGAAGCGACTGGCTGATCGGAATGGACTAACATCTCTGCCTGCATGCTGAGACTGATCCTCCATAACTGGCCTGGCTGAAGAATGCTGAGCTGCCCTCGGCAAAACACGAACAAGATAATCAGAAGGATCAAGAACAGTGCCCGTGAAAGTTGAAGGACACGAGATCAAATCATGGGGACAGGAATGACCAACGATCAAAACAGATATCAAGTCAAGTATCAAAGATAGAGAATAATTCGAAGGAGATCAATAAGGATAATCGTGATTGAGATATCTAAACATGGTAACCCCCACAAATCTGAAAATCGAAACCTGCATGGGCCACCACTAAAACCATGTCACGCCCCAGAACCAGAATACTGGACGGAGGCAGACTCAGCCAGCTACGCAATCCCAAATTACGTTAATACTCTGAAATCACGTATAAGCTGTCAAGACATGGGGGTTACTTTACAAGCCATCAGTCCGTCCTAAGGTTTAACAATCCTAGGTATCTCAATCACAGGCAATTATACAAGAGCAAAGAGTACGATCATCATACATACAATAGTAAGGCATCCCGAACCATATATACATGAATGATCATGAAGCCAGTACCACAGAACTGATAACTAGCTAGAGTATTAGTCGTACATGATAAGGACTAGCTATAGTCTAGAATACACATATCATGTTTATGCCCGTAGACTACAATATCAAGGAAAATGCCAAAACACGAGCTAAACTCGTGCTCGGGGCTAAACGCTATAAGAGGAGAATTTACATATCAGTAGGAGGATAAAGAAGAACCCACTGAGGCACTCTGGTGCTCCGGCTGGTCACCGTCGAGTAGATGGTGCGATAGATCCTTCGGGCTCTTCTAGTAGAACCTGGCCATGCAAAACCAGTAGGGTCAGACCCCAAATAGCAAGTACCACAAAGGAGGCCGAATTATGAACTTAAAACCAGCAATCATAGACAATCAACAGGGAGAGAAAGCAATAAGTAAGGGAGGATCGAGATTCGTGCAGTACCAATGCACTTATCCCGAACATAGGAAGACAGTAAGTAAATCATCATTTGTCATAAAGTAAACTGGAGAACATGTTAAATAAATAGAACTGGGCAATATACGAAGAGAGGACGAAGGCACTGTTCCGGAAGCCAGGTTACAACCCTTAAACCAAACAAGGACCGAGATTGTAACCCTTCGCCTGAACAGAACTTGGTCTCTGATCATTTATTGCTAGAGGTGTCAATACATTAAGTGACAGTGAGAGAGTGACAATACAGAGTACAATACATTAGAGTGACAATCCTTGCAACCATTATCCTGGAACAATTAGGAACTGGATCTTAGACAAGACTTAGACTGAGAAGGTGATATACGATGGGATAACCATGGGACTATTCAGATAACCAGGTTACAACCCGTAAACCAAACAAGGACCGGGGTTGTAACCCTTCGTCTGAACAGAACTTGGTTTCTCCCACCATTTATCGGCAAGATAAAATAAGAAATCAGGACATGTAACAATCATGTACAAGATCAAGACAAGACTAGACAGATTGAACTCCATCCAACATTCACGGCCAAACGATAAGTACGGTTTGATATTTTAACTAGCTAGGGTTATCACAGGCCTAGTTACTAGCAAGATGCAATGAGATGTTCCTCCAGCCACAAGCCCTGCAGCTAATCCAGGTTATCCAGGCGACTTGGATTCATTAAGCAGTTATCAATAATTATTAGGTAGCATGGTGTGCAACACATGACAGTGTGCATAGAAATTATTTTATGAAGTGCCCTACATGACAGTGGGCTGGAAATGTGTCCTACTCGACGGCAGGCTACAAGTCCAAACAATTGTGGCCGGGATAACGGGATCGCCTGTAACTGGGGAAATCTCTCATGACTACTGAATTATTCTAGTGGTTTACCTTAGTCAATTTCATTGGGTACCCCTGACCGTGGTACTCAGGGGTCCCTGTCCTAGACATGATGCAAGACAAGACGGATTCATTTGTACAAGCACAATCGTCCACGGTGTCCAGGCCATTCAATCTTGTCGTGTCAAGCTAGCCGTCGCAACAGCCTTTGAGATATATCATGTCAGTTCACTGTCAAGAGTGCGCTACGTCGGGCCACTATCAAGAATTATCATGTCAAGTTATCATGTCCAGTTCATCATGTCAAGTTCATTTCAAGAGTGCACCACTACGGGTCATTGTCGTGTCATACCATTTATCAAAGAAGGAAAAAACTTGCACAATTAAATAATAATAATATATATAATATATATATTCTTGAAGCCAAAGAAAAACTCTACAACTTTCATGTTGGGAGTGGAAAGAAATTCGGACCACAATTCACGCAAATAAGACATTTAAACAATCAAGTGGGACCCATGCGGTCTAAAAGTGGAAAAACAAACATGCGGTCAAAGAGAGTGGGAGGCCACCCATGCGGCTCCGAAATTATTTAAATGAAATCAGTCAAGCATTTAAGGCCAGCAAGCCATATGCGGCTAGCATACAATTGTGCATGCGGCCAAGAGTGGGAAGAACCCCATACGGCCAAGAAAGTAGAAGACCATCCATGCGGCCAGGAAACAATAAATAGGCCATAAAAATCAAATAAGACAAAAGGCAGTGGGACCCTCATTAAATGCAAACTCCCACTTCAGCAAGCAAGTCAACTAAAGGAAGCTATATGGGACCCTCCACAATTAATGTAATAAGAAAAGGTTCATGTGAACCATTTAAATATTGGTTCACGTGGCCAAGCAATGATGACATATAATAAAAATATATCCTGCAAGTACATGCAGCTCAATAAAAGCCATACGGCCATTATTAAATTCAAAGTTTAGAAGTACAATGGCCATGCGGCCAGCAAGTGGGAAGAGGCCATGCGGCTAGAATTAATGTAGTAAGGAAAGTAAGCCGCATGCAATTGTTGCATATGCGGCTAAGAAATGGAAGCTTGCTATGGCAAACAATTAATGCAAGTTGCTACCAACATCTATATTCCGGTGGCCAACTATGAGCAATTAATGCTTTACCCAAATGTGGCCAGGCAAGTGCCAACTGGCCAAGGCCATGCGGATGCAAGCAATAATTTCATGCGGATGCAAGCAAGAGAAAGAAATATAATATTCCTTGCTAAATACATGCAGGGAATATTTATCATGCAGATCGCAAGCAAAGACTAATGCTAATATGCATTAAATATTAATGCATGCAACATGCACCCACAACTTCCTTATGCGGCTCCAATATTAAATGAGCCATTAGCTCAATCCATGCGACAAAAGAATTGCAGCAAAAAAAATGTATATATAAATAATACATTACACGCTTACGGACTTAAATGCATTGCATGCATTAATTGCATTCATAAGGACTTAATTGCATTAAATGCATGTAACGCATTCCTATGGACTAAAATGCATTTCATGCATTCTTAAGGACTAAAATGCATTTCATGCCTTTAATGTATTCTTATGCGGCTTACTATTCCAGGGAAAGCTTTTAGTAAAGAAGTGCATTAGAAAAAAGAAGGTATTAATTAATGCATAAAGTGCATTAAAGAAAATACTACATGCATTCTTTAAATGCATGCATGCGGCTGATGCATGAACACTGCATCAAATACATTAAATGCACTCCTTGATGCCATGCGGCTGAATGTTGGCGCCAGCTTTCATACATTAATGCATAATACAAATGCCTATTTAATACAAGCAACCATGCATGATATACTACAAGCGCCTATGCGGCTCCAGCCTCCATCCTATGGCCTATGCAGCTAAAATGGCTAAAGCCAATGCGGCAAAAATAAGAGATGGCCATGCGGCCCAAATAAGTACAACTAACTAATAAAATAATTGTATGCCTATGCGGCTAACACAAAATTTCATGCATGCGGCTCCAAAAATACAAGCAAGCATGCAATTCAAAAATGCAAACAATGGCTTCCCACAGAAACTATGTCCATGGAAAATACCATGGCCTCCATGCTCCACCAAGATACAATGGGAACCCCTAATCCAGACTTCCATGGGTCAAATTTGGGTAAAATGAAATTCTCTACCACGTGGAACCATCAGTTGACAAAAATATACAAGTTTGACAATTCAAAAGCCATGAAAACTGAAATCTCTTCAAGCTAGATCTACTACAAATGAACCATCAAAATGGAAAACTCCAAGTTCTAAACATGCTTAGAATGTAACAAGGAAAAGAATGGAACAAACGAAATTGAAAATAGTCCAATATTCGGCAAGATGTACTTGCCTCTCTCTAATGGCTAGGGTTTTGGTGGAAAAGAAATGAATGAGGGTGAATGAGGAGGGAGAGAGAAAAGTGGCTTATATAACAAGCTCAAGCAATCTCCACCATTCATTCCTCTCCACTCAATCTAAACCATACACCTCTCTCATGAGAAACCAAATTAAACCAAACCAAGTCAAAGTGGAACTGAACCAAATAAAACCAAATCCAGTTAAACCAAGTCATGAAATCCTACACTTAGGAAAATTTTAAAATATCACGTAAATCGATAAATACGAAATACGGTTCAAATTAAAATACGTATCCGTATAGAATACCGATACAGTGAGACGGGTCTCACAATTTTAAGTGCAAAAAGAAAAAAAATACAGAAGCTGCTGAGGGTCTAGCTCAAAAGAATTAACAACAATATAAAACTAAGGGTTGTTTCTTTTGTGACAAGATAGGACACATAAGAAAGAAATGTACAAAGTACCACGCATGGCGTATAAAGAAAAGTACATTTCTAAATTTGGTCTATTCTGAGGTTAATTTAAATTTAGTACCTAGAAACACATGGTGGTTATATTCTGGTGCTACTACCCACATTAGTGTTTAAAGACAAGGTTGTCTGAGCTACCGAAAGCCAATTGATGGTGAAAGATACATCTATGTGGGTGACGAAAAATCGGTAAAAGTAGATGCAATAGGATATTTTAGGTTATTTTTCGGAACCGATTATTATTTGGATTTGATAGAAACTTTTATTGTACCGTCTTTTAGACGAAATTCAGTTTCAGTTTCCTTAATGGACAAATCTGGTTATCATTATTCATTTGAAAATAATAAGTTTAGTCTATCTTTAAATCCAAATATTATTGGTAACAGTTCCTTTAAGGTTTATGATCGCGTATATTCAGTTGAAACTATTGCAGCTTAAATAAAACCTTGCAAGTGGAGTCATGTGGTACTAAACACAAAATTAACAATAATAAAAATTTAGCCTCATTATGACATAAGTGATTAGGTCACATCTCTAAAAATAGAGTTGAACGACCTGTGTCTGATAAAATTTGGATTCCATTGACTTTATAGACTTCAATGTCTATATTGAATGTGTAAAGGGAAGACATACCAAAGTTAAATTATAAGCAGCTACTTTATTGGTTATGCTACAGATCAAGGGGTTGATAATTATACAATCCCATACTAAGAAATTTTTTTGAGACGAGAAGTGTAATATTTTTTGAGGATGTTGTGTTTGGGGGAGAAATAAAGTCAGGATCATTGTCTTTGAGAAGGAATCAATTATGATTCCTACTATCACTGTTGACGATGTGCAGGATTCTATATCTGTCATTGATCAAGAAGTGAATTCGAAGCCTCAATAAGACAATATCGAATTACCTCTATAAGTCGTTGTTGAGATACCTTAACAACGACAACGTAGCAGCACCCCATTCAAGAAAAGGTAATTATTCCTAAGGAACAAACTCAACAACGTCAAGAACCGATAATATTAAGATGGTCCACCAGAGAAATGAGAAATATAATTTCGGATAATATTTTCATATTTTTCTAGGAACGTGAGAAAAACTGTGGATACTAGAAGATGATCTAATCAACTTTCGTCAGGCCATGAAAAGTTTCAATTCTCAAAGTGGATTGATACAATAAATAAGGAGTATAAGTCCATGCAAGATAATAAAGTTTAAGAACTTGTCACATTAACAAAAGGTATGAAGCCCATTGGTTGCAAATGGACATTTAGAACCAATAAGGATTCAAAGGGTCATGTGGAGAGGTATAAAGTACGTCTTGTAGCTAGTGACTTTACTCAAAATTTTGGGATTAATTTGAAAGAGTTTTTCTCTTCGGTATCTTTGAAAAATTCCTTTAAAATAATCATAGCACATGTTGCATATTTTGACCTTGAATTACATTAAATGGATGTCAAAACGATATTTCTCAATGGTAACATTGATGAAACGGTATATTTGGTGCAACAAAAAAACTTTGTGTCGAAAGACCCAAAGAATATGGTTTACAAATTGACAAAATCTATTTATTAACTCAAACAAGCTTCTTGTCAAAGGTACTTCAAGTGATTATCTCGTTTGGTTTTGAGATGAACATTGTTGAAGATTGTGTGTATCACAAGTTCAGTGGGAGTAGGAATAATTTTTTGGTTTTGTATATTGATTAAAGTATTCAATGCAAACCATGTGACACCTCTCATTAAAGGAGACAAATTCGGTCTCAATCAAGTGTCCTAAGGTTAGCCTTAAAATTAAGAAAATACAATAGATTTTTTCTTCATGGTCAGTTGTAGGGAGTCTAATGTTTGCTCAAGTATGTACGCGTCAGGATATTGCATACATATTAGGATGTTTGGCAGATATTTAAGCAAATATGGATGGATCATTGGGTAGCAGCCAAACTACTTAAGTAATTAATAGAGAACAAGAAATTATATGCTCTTTATAGGAGATCGGATAATTCTGGAGATCATAAGGTATTTTGACTCCAAATTTGTTGGATGCCAACACAGCAGGAGATCCACATCAGGTTATGAAGACTAATGGAGATATATTTTGGATGAGTGTCAAACATGCACTCATACTTTCTTCCACTATGACAGCAAGATTTATAACATGTTGTGGGGCATCTATTCAGAGAATATGGTTGCAAAATTTTGTCACAAGGCTGCGCCTACAGTACGGCGTTGAAAGACCACATAAAATTATGGTGTGACAATAAATCAGCAGTATTGTATCCTAATAACAACAAGAACTTGTATAAGTCAAAGGATGTTGACATAAAATTTCTAGTTGTGAAGAAAAGAATTCAGAATGATAAAAGTGTCCATATAGCACATTAGGACAAACTCCATGTTAGCGGATCCTCTCACAAAAGTATTATCACCCAGGGTCTTTCATGAGCATACTGCTCTTATGGGTGTTATCTTAATTAAGAATATGGCAATACAGTGGAAGTTTGTATTTTATGTATTTGGGTGCTATTTGGTTTTGGACACATTTGTGTATTAAAGTATTTTGGATATTTATCTGATCAGATATATGGAAATTCGGTTCATTCTGTTTTCATTATGTTAAAGTATTGAACTCACTAAAGTTAAGGAGGACCAGTTAGAAATAGACATGTATTGATCTCATTGCGTGTAATTTCCATGCTACGCATCCATGATTGATCTATGTCGTTTAGCTATATTGGTATATGTGACCATTGATGGTTTAGTTACGCTATATGTGACGAATGCCGCTTTGATCCTATATTGATATAGTTAATGGACGAGATTTTCCGGATATATCCCAAGGATTAAGATAGCAATTTATGAGCTTACTAAGGTTAACACAATTATAAGATTACATATGTGGTCCAGTGGAAGATTGTTGGAATTATTCAATAATATGGGGCCACACATGTTAAATTAACTGTGTTGGGCTATCTAAATAATTAAACCAAATTAAAGTAATCTATTTGCAAATTGGCTTAAGGGTATAATTGTCATGGAATTAATGTGTAGATACCGGAGATAAATCTAATTTGATGAGGGGCCAAATTAGAAATATCATAACATATAAATATTTGTATTCATTAGGGTTATGGTCCCCAACTCATACGGCCACCAAAGAGAAGGTTTCTTTATTCTCTTCTGTATCTCCATCAACAAAGAGAGGAAAAAAGATTTCATCTTTGTTATTAAGGGCCGTAGCGGGTTGGAAGATCGAACCCCATGAAAGGACGACCGCTTCTAGATCCATCAAGCATAGCAATGGATTCAGGTACGCTTCCGCATCTAATTTTGTTCTTCATCTCATGAATCAACAGACATTAATTTCTAACAGATTCGTCTTAGTGGCGCTTGAACCTATGCGACAAGTGAGCCATCCAGATTCAACAATTTTAAGCATTATGCTGAAACTATCTGCCAATAGAGAAGAGAAAGTATACACCTGCAATTCTGCAAATGCACACACAAATGATATAAAAATATGCAAAGAAAAATTTGTAGTAGACTGTATTTCTACGAAATTTGACATAACGGCACAAGCTTGAAATTTAGGACTTTTTTGCTAGACGGGCTGGCGAAAATCATGCAGGGGTGGAGCACCCCATGCAGCAATAGCTCCCTACCCCCACCTACACATGCATGATTTCTGCTAGACCATCTGGCAAAAAAGTTCTCCAATTCAAATTTTTGAAAAATATTATCGTTATGTACAATTTCTTCGAAATATAGTATGATATAGAAAATTTTCTAAAAAATATATACTAGGTGCATCCATCATTTCATGTATTTATGAATTACGATAAGGGGCTGTTTGGTTCCCCGTAACTGAATAGATTTGGAGAAAAGTATGCAACTCCAGCTGAAACTCACATGAGTTCATCTGTTTGGCTAAACGATTGGAAGTAAAAAATTTACTTGACATAACACTTATGTAGTTCTTGTCCCCCTACTTTTTATTCACTTTCACCACCCCCACTTTTTTAGGGAACTCGGATGAAGTGCAGGGAGGTGGTGGTCGGGGAAGGAGTGGGGAAGAGGCAGGGAGGTGGTGGTGACAGAGGATGATGGTGGTGTGGTAGCGGTGGCGGCCGGGGACTGGTGACAGTGTTGCTGTGGTGGTGACGGTGGCAGTATGGATGGACTGGCGATGGCAGTGGCAGTGGCAGTAGGAAATGGTGGCGGTGGCGGTGGTTGTGTGTCGTGGAGGAGACAGAGGATGGTAGATTAAGAAAATGAGTAGAAGAGAGAGAGTAAGAAGAAGAGTACAGAGGAAGAAGAAGAGCAGAGAGAGAGAGAGAGTAAGCCTACCAGGACTCTAACTAAAATAATTAATGATTAATAGATAAATTTTAGGGAAAATTTATGAAATGACCAAAAAACGAAAAAGTTTTATGAAAAATCCACTGCACAATAACATTTCATCGCGTGCCCAGAATTAGCAAAAAATATATAAAGGGGGTTCTGAATGACCTTTTTGCCCTTCTTTCTACTTTATTAAAAACACCCACGAAACTACTCTTAAAAAAATATTTCGATACTTTCTCTTCTTCTATACGCTGCTCACTTTCGAATCTAGGTTTTCTCCTCAAAAACCTTCAAACCTTACTTCAAAAGCTCGTCGAAAAATTTTGAAAAGGTCGACAAACGATAAAACTGTTAAAACGGAGGTCCAAACATCATTTTTTTTGCGATTCTAAAATTTTGGTAGGTCAACTAACGAAAAAGTCATTAAATCTCCGCCTCCTCGAAAATACGCTCCTTTTGCGACAAATCGGACCTCGTTTCGACCTCCCAGTCGAAAGTTATGGCCCTTCAAAGTTTCAACTGGCCATAAAATACAGGAGAAAGATCATTCTCCGTGTTAATATCACAGAGAATGGTCATTCTCCGTGCTAAAACCACGAAGAATGGCCATTCTCCTTGTTAAATTGACAAAGAATATCCATTCTCCATGTTAGAATGACGGAGAATGGCCATTCTCCGTCAATTGAACAAGGTGAACGGTCATTTTTCGTGCTAAAACCATGGAGAATGGTCTTCTCCATGCTAAAATAACGGAGAATGGTCATTCTCTTTGTTAAATTGACCAAGAATAGCCATTCGCCGTGTTAAAATGACGGAGAATGGCCATTCTCCGTCAATTTAACAAGGAGAATGGCCATTCTCCGTCATTTTAACACGGAGAATGGTCATTCTCCGTATTAAAATGACAGAGAATGGCCATTCTCAGTCATTTTATCATGGGCCATTTTTTGTCATTTTGACACGGAGAATGGCCATTCTCCGTCATTTTGACACGGAGAATGGTCATTCTCCATCATTTTGACATGGATAAGGCCATTCTCCGTGGTTTTAGCACGGAGAATGGTCATTCTCCATGATTTTAATATGAAGAATGGTCATTCTTCGTGCTAAAACCACGAAAAATGGTCATTCTCCGTACTAAAACCACGAAGAATGGTCATTCTCCTTGTTAAATTGACAAAGAATAGCCATCCTCCATATTAGAATAACGGAGAATGACCATTCTCCGTTGTTTTAGCACGGAGAATGACCATTCTCCGTGGTTTTAGCACGAAGAATGGCCATTCTCCTTGTTAAATTGACGAAGAATAGTCATTCTCCGTGTTAAAATGACGGAGAATGGCCATTCTCAGTCATTTTATTCTGGAGCCATTCTCCGTCCTTTTGACACGGAGAATGACCATTCTCCATCATTTTAACATAGATAAGGCCATTCTCCGTGGTTTTAGCACGGAAAATGGTCATTCTCCGTGATTTTAACACGGAGAATGATGGAGAACAGTCGACAGAAACCTAAAACCTTTTTTTTTGTTTTTTTTGTGAAAAAAATTTGTTAGGAACAAAAATTCAAGAGTTTTTGTTCTTCTTTCAAAACGTTGCCAACTCTTATGGAGAAGAAGAAGAAGATCTTCTCTCCACAATTGACCTAATCGCCGAAAAACTTCAAATCTCTCGACGACGACGACGACGACGACGACGAGGATGATGATGATGATGATGATGATGAGCGATGATCGGAGTTCGACTGAAGAAAAGCATAGTGAACTACGAACGATCTTTGCGATCTCTGCTGAAGATGAGAGCAATGGAATTCAGATCTCTCGTGAAGAAGAAGAAGACGAAAATCGCAATCCAAATCTGAGTTTGTACGAAGGGTAGTTATGGTATTATAAAGATGGCAATTTTGTAAATACAGAACATCTAAAGGGAATCTTGAAATATTTAACGTGGAAATATATAATTTTGGGCATTCATAAAACCCATCCTGCGGGTGGGTTTTTCATAAAAACCAATCCTGAAATTGGGTTTCTCAGCAATTTCCAGTAAATTTTATATTATAATTTTTATGTTAACATTTATAACAATTATGTGTTAAAAACATATATTTGGGGGGTAAGCCTACCAGGATTACTACATAGCCAATCAATATCCACTTTCAACAACCACCCAAATAACCGAACTCCTTTTTTCTCCACTTTCAACAACCATCCAAACACGAAACCTATTTTTCTTCCACTTGCAGGAGACAAAAAGTACTACATCCAAACACATTTTGGAAAGTGCCACTTACTGCAAGTACCTTACAACTCATCATGATTTAAGTACCACTTTTATACTTCCAAAAAGTTACATCTATTCAAATAGTCCCTTGTAACATACATGTATAGGTTTGAAACTAAAATATATTTTCATATTTTTCAAGGCTCCTTAGCTTCCTAAACAGCGTCGGTCCAGGAGGCTGGGTTGACCCTTATTAATATAAAATATAAATTTAAGTTGGGTTTGGACAGCCCTAAAAAAAATAGTCGAATGGCTGTCCAATTAAAGGAATTGTCTAGATCCAAAATCTTGTTGTCAGACTTATCCCTCGATCGATCCTGTTCATAAACATACCATGGTGAATAGTTTCACCAAAATTACCACAACTTCAAAGCTGTAGCTAAATAGTAGTATAGATATGAATTAAACACCTCCTCAATAGTGACTTCAAACTTGTGGTTAATTTAGGGTTTTTTCTAAGGGCACTACCAAAATTGCTAGGGGGCATCACTTACTTAGGGGTAGCCCAAAAAGGTAGAGAATTTGCTAGGGGGCACCCAAAATTTGCTAGGGGCAGCCAACCCCCTAAACCCTTCTTTTCACTTTCATTTTCATTCTACACTCTCTCTCCTCAAGAAGAAGAAAAAAAGAGCTCTCTCCCTCTCCCTCCCTCTCCTAAAACCCTAATTTCTTCTTCTCCACCACTCCACTCCCAATTTCTCCACCAAGATTTCTTCCACAACCTTCTCGAAGAGATGACAAGCAAGTCAAAGCAACCGGAATCTAGGTACGTTCTTCCCTAATTTATTCAAAAATTTTGTACATTCTATTCGAAACCCTATAATATTTTTAATTCTTGAAAAAGTTTTGATAAAATAGGTTTATAATCTCTTTCACGTTCTCTTTCCTAATTTTCGAACACAAAAAACCCACATTTTATGTTAAAACCCAAACCCTAGAACACGACAAACTAGCATGTCGTTGTGGCAGTTCGGGTCTCATAACAGTAGGACTGCCAGGCCTGTGGCAGTCCTACTGAAAATCAGGACTGCCAGGACTGTGGCAGTCATAATTTTCAGTAGGACTGCCACAGGCCTGGCAGTCCCACTGTTATGACATATGGGGGTGGGTAATGCATGCTGTTTCTATTATTTAATAACTGTATGTTGTCATACAGTCCACCGGCCGCTAACAAAAGAATACGGCCCACCGCGTCAAAGCGAAAGGAACGTATGGGACGTCCTCTCGAGCGTCCGATAACAATTTCCGAACTGGCGCCCCAAGCTCGGTCTCGGACGTCGCCACCGGCACGTCAAGCTCGGTCGAAGCAACGAGCTCCTACTCCTACGCGTTCTTTCGATGATGACGATGATGACGTGCCAATTGGCCGACTCCTATCACGTCAAGGCAATTCTGCTCCATTTGATGAGGTCGATCCTTCTAAGGAGGCCGATCCTTCTGAGGAGGCCGATCCTTCTGAGCCGCCTGTCCGTCCGCCTGGTTGCTCAATGTTGGTTTCTTTTGAGAACCACATTGCGTATGAAATATAGAATAACCCGGTATGTACATGACGTTTGTAAGCTACCAGTTTTTAGTATACTATATATATATGTATTTCATAATTGATATGTTTTTCTGTTGTTCGATATACAGAGGACATATCGTATCCTTAGGGCTGTGAGTCACGGGAAGAAAACTGTGTCCTGGCAGTTTACAAGCTTATCGGAGGCCGTCCAGAGCAAAATCATACCGAGCGGCTTGCACAATTTGGCACAAAACGCCTATCGAACAATGGATAGTGCCCTCATGTCCGCCTTTGTGGAGGGATGGCACCCGGAGACCAACACATTTTATCTCCCAGCAGGGGAGATGACCATTACACTTGACGACGTCTACCAGATACTGGAGCTGCTAGTGACCGGGCGCGTCATGACCAAAGAACATTACACCAATGAGAAATCCGTGAAATAGTACGAGAAGATCGTCAACTTCGTCTCAAGTCACCTTGGACTTCAGGCTACAAGTTTTACAACTCTGCCAGGCTTCAAGAAGTCATATAGAATTTCTCTGTCATTTCTGGTGGACCACTTCATGGATATGGAGGTGGATGACGATGATATGGTCGACGCGGTGGCCCGTGCGTACATATTGTTCGTCCTAGGAACGGTCGGCATTCCGGACAAGTCCGAAACGTCAATACATGCTAGGTACATGCTCAATTTATCTGAAGTGGATGACTTCATTGATATATCCTGGGGAAGCGGTATCCTAGCCAATCTTTACCGCGAGCTCGACATCGTATCCCCTGTCGGGACTAAGACAATAGCCGGCTGTCAGACTCTGCTACATGTAAGAAAACTTCTAACAATTTAATCTTGTATACTTCATTTTGTTGTTTATTTTTTGATTATTCATTTATAAATTGAATAGGCATGGATATGCGAGCACTTTTCGATGCTCATACGGGCTGACCTGAACCCAGAGTATGTTGAACACCTTCCTAGAGTATGTCGATGGAGGCCATCCCAGCTGGAAACCAAAAATTGGCAAACACTGGCTTCCATTCGTGAAGTACTAGACAATTTGGTGCCAGAAGAGGTACTAAATTTTGACTTACTTTGTCATGTTAATTTTGCTTTGTTGTTAACTATTTTTCTACAGATTTTTTGGAATCCATACCGGGATTTACGTGAGCAGAATCGTGAGATCCAACCAGTTTCTTTATTTCATGGTATGATCACATGCTATGATATCACGGAGCCGTACATGCCTGATAGAGTACTTCGTCAGTTTAGTTTTGTGCAAACTGTACCGAAGCGCACACTACGACTGTTGGAGCCTCTGCGCGGAACACAACCTTTAAATTACAAACCGACGGATTTCGACTGGGTGACCGACTTTTACTCCGAGTGGCAATGACATGTACTTCAAAAATCTGAAAGACGACCAGTCACCCTGATGGCCGACTGCAGTGAGGACTACATGCCATACTTCCTGGGGGTCTGACATCCTAAGTTGTCAAACCCTGCAAACCCGAGTCCCGTGGCCGTCGGAGCAATTGGAGCTCTTCCTTCCAAAAATGTCTTGTATGCTGGGTTGATGAGGATGGTGAGTTCCGTATTTGTAATTAGACTGAGATTTTCATGTTTGTAGACTTAATTCACTTATACTTTTATTTACAGTCTCAAAAGGTGAAGAAATTGGCCCAGACACTCTGGAGAGGTTGCCAAAGTGACACTAGTGTCGCGGTCGCCAACGAGCTTGATCGCATCGACGACGTGGTCGAGTTCCCCTTCATGAATAATAGGGAGTCTCGTTCAAAGGTCCGGCATGATATGTAGTTGGATGTGGAATGATCATTAGTTGGATGTAATCTGGATGTTTTTGTAAAGATGTTTTTGTTGTTTCAAACTTGAAGAATATATTTGTTGTTTGGAAACTTAAGTTGTTGGGCAGACTTTTGAATGATATGTAGTTGACACTTATGTTATTTTTTGAAGTTGGATATTTTGTCTGATATGTAGTTGTGATTTATGTTGTTATTTATGTACATGTTGGATATGTTGTTGTCTGATATGTAGTTGTTATTTACGTACATGTTGGATATGTAGTTGTCTGATATGTAGTTGTTATTTACGTTTGGAAACTTAAGTTGTTGGCCAATTCCTGATATTCTTGATTTAGTATCAGAGGACTGCCACCCCCCTGGCAGTCCTACTTAAGTGTAGGACTGCCAAGGGGTGGCAGTCCTATTTATAACTCTCTGTGATGAGAGTTTGAAACTGAAATTCTCTATCACATAGAGTTTCAATTAGGACTGCCACCCCCTGGCACTCCTATACAAAAAGAGGACTGCCAGGGTGCTGGCACTCCTAATTGAAACTTGCTGTTACAGCAAGTTTTAATTAGGACTATCAGCACTCTGGCAGTCCTTCATAAGTGTAGGACTGCCAGAGGGGTGGCAGCCCTATTTGTAAGTCATTTAATTAATATTTTTTTGCGATTCTAAAATTTCGGCAAAAGTGCTAAAACGGAGGTCCAAACATCATTTTTTTGCGATTCTAAAATTTCGGAAGGCCGTCTAACGATAAAATCGTTAATCTCAGGCTCCATAAAACGACGCTCATTTTGCGATAAACCGGGCCTCGTTTCGATCTCCCAGTCAAAAGTTATGGCCCTCCAAAGTTTCAACTGACCATAAAATGAATGACCATTCTCCGTCTTAATTTACACGGAGAATGCCCATTCTCCGTGCTAAATTACACGAAGAATGGACATTCTCCGTCTTAATTTACACGGAGAATGGTCATTCCAGTATTAAAACGCAGGAGAATGACCATTCTCTGTCTTAATTTACATGGAGAATAGCCATTCTCCGTATAATTTAGCACGGAGAATGGTCATTCCAGTGTTAAAACGCAGGAGAATGACCATTCTCCGTGTTAGAAATACGGAGAATGCCATTCTCCGTGTTAATTTATACAGAGAATGGTCATTCTCCTGCGTTTTAACACTGGAATGACCATTCTCCGTGCTAAATTACACGAAGAATGGCCATTCTCCGTGCTAAAACACAGGAGAATGGTCATTTATATAACAGTAAGTTTCAATTAGGACTGCCAGCACCCTGGTAGTCCTTCTCTTGTGTAGGACTGCCAGGGGGGTGACAGTCCTAATTGAAACTTTCTGTGATAGAGAGTTTCAAAACTCTCATCACAGAGACTTACAAATTGGACTGCCACCCTCCTGACAGTCCTACATTAAATTAGGACTGTCAGGGTGCTGGCAGTCCTAATTGATACTTGTTGTAACAGCAAGTTTCAATTAGGACTGCCAGCACCCTGGCAGTCCTAATTTAATGTAGGACTGCCACGGGGGTGGCAGTCCTGATACTGGATCGGATAGCCATTCTCCGTGAAAATTACACGGAGAATGGCTATTCTCCGTGCTAAATTATACGGAGAATGGCCATTCTCCGTGCTAAAACACAGGAGAATGGCCATTTATATAACAACAAGTTTCAATTAGGACTGTCAGCACCCTGGCAGTCCTAATTCAATGTAGGACTGCCAGGGGGGTGGCAGTCCTGATACTGGATCTGATACTTTAACAAATTGGTATATTTTGCCACACATACTTGCACACAGGTAAACACATATAACACAGATAGCACACATGTAAACACATAAATAGCACACAGGTAGACACATATAACACAGATAGCACACAGGTAAACACATATAACATACTGAACTTCATATTTCACTGTATACAAAATTTACTCCATATAGATTAGTGGACTTCATATTTCACTATATACAAAAGTGGTCCTCCATATACAAAATGTCAAACTGTAAATATATCCATACTTAGTCGATTTCGACGTCGTAGTGGTCAGCAGGTAAGTCTCTTGGCTCCTCAAACTTCAACAACTTCTTACAATGGTTGATCTGATCAACAAAAGGTGTGGTCCATACGATGGCTTCGACCGGTGCTCTTTTGTACCAAACTGTTGAAGGTGGAGGAATCGAAGAATGAGCGATCATCTTTAATATAACGAAGTGATCCCCGATCAGACCTATAGTACATAGATTAGACACTCCGTGGTCCGTCGGAGGAGCGCACATCGAAAAGAATGTATTGTTAATATCCGACGAGATAAGTACAACAGGTATCATGTACCTATTAGCAAATAAATAGCCGGCAGACGGGATGTAGTGGTCTTTCCCGGTAACACTGTCGGTGCAAGGGATACTTAACAATAAACTTGCAACCGTTTCTTCGTTTAGGATGCGGGAGTAAAATGGAAGACGAGTCTCTAACTCCTCGTACAACTCCTGTCTCATCCGTCTCCATCCATCTTTGTCATCATAACCAAGATGCCTTACAAGCGCATGAAATTCGCAATGGCCATCACCGGGGACATCGACAATAGACCAAATGTAACTTCAAAGTGCAGGTTGAAATTTGTCAATATACAAACTCGTTGTTTGGCTTGCAACGATATCTTTTCTTGGAAGGTCCATTTTTTTCCATTTTTCGGCAAACGACAAGCTTGTCCTTCCGTACAGGCGAAGGTTGCTGTAAGCTTCGTTCAACATGCTCAAAGGAAGATGGATCTCTCTTAGTCGACTCCAGCCTTCTCTTCTGTGAACTAGTCAATCTTGTTTGAGGCCTGCCTTTAGGATTGGAAACAACGGACGGCTCATGCATTCTAGTACTCACCGGACATGCAATTTCTTGGATTTTAAGCTCAATGGACATCCGTTCAGCTCCTACTGAGGCACACCACCTTGCGTGGAGAAGTTTCACTTATGGCAAAGAGAAGAAATCATCGTCCGTCTTCACCACGGGCATCATAGACAACTGCCTCCAACGTTGATCGACAACATCTACTGGAATAGGAATGGATTCACGACGATATTCATTAATCTGATGTGCACAAGGGAGGCCTAGTATATGTCGATATACACATCCGTAAACCTCGGGATCAAATCCGACAAACTTTGACCTTTCAATCTCATCAACTATTAAGGCCAACGCCTTGTGAGATACCACGCGCATTAAAGCATCTAAGAGTACTTCCTTTCTATGCTCATGCTTGACTATATTCAAACTCATCTCAAATGATGCCTTAATTTCATTCACCGTCCGGTCTACTGATAAATGTATAGCTTGCCAAACAGAGACAAAGTTGCCGAGAGATGATTTTAGGTGTCTCTTTAATAAAGAGTGTGCTCCTTCGACACGGTTGATAGTTGTCGTGCCATAATGCTTCACCACATTCGACCATGCTAAGACGAATTATTCTTTGTGCGGTTCAAGCCATGTATCTTTGATGTAAGAAATGCATGCCGGCTCCCTCGCCTTCCACTTTTGCTTGAACAAGTACCATACGGCATCGTAACTGGAAATCGTAGAGGCTCGCCACACACAATTCCAATCATTGTAGAATTCGTCAAAAATTTGTATGTCGATTTTACCATCCTTCTTCCGAAACTTCAACTTACATTGGGCTTGAATATTACGATTGACATGCCAAGTGCATAGCAATGTATCCGCTTGAGAAAAAATAATACGAATAGCATTAACTAGGGCATACTCTCTGTCGGTAACAAATACTGATGGCTCTGTATGACCAGTGTAAAGTGTTTTCAGTTTCTCCAACGTCCATGTGTAGTCTTCAAGTTTCTCACTCTTCATGAAGCAAAATGCCACTGGAAATATTTTTCAAGTAGAGGTGAACCCGACAACTTAAAAGAGAGGCATCTTGAACTTATTGGTCTTGTACGTGCAATCAAGGACTAACACGTCGGCAAAAGACCTGGCCAAACTTGTACAATCGGGATGAGCCCAAAAGATTAAAATTACTTCATTACTCTGGGGATGTCTTCTATGGAACTCAACATAATGATTATCGGCAAGCAACTTAAGCATTTCTTGCATCGCCATTCTTGATTTCGTCCGGACAGCGTTTGAAGAAGATAGGGCGTTGTATATTGACTTCATTATAGACTTGTTCTTCTCATCTTCATGTCATATGACGGAATATATTTGTCTCGGTGCAACTCCGGAGGTGGACAAGTCTTCGACTATCTTCTTCTCCGTATGGTTCAACCGTCCGACATACGGATGACCCAATAGTGTCTCGGTAATCTCATGGTTGTGGGTTCCATTCTTCACTTCTACTGTCCATTTCTCTTCTTCTTCGTTTCTAATATGTATCGTGAATGGACAACCACATTTTTTGTTCCAACACTTTTTCTTGGAACTTTACTTTGGATAACTGTGTTTTTCTTGTGCGTTCTGAACACACCACCTCTTTTACAGCCAACCACCACAGTTTGTCGTCCCGGTCGATTTCGGGCCGATCTGGATATCACTAGCACTATGTTGTTTTCCCATCCAACTTCTCGACACCAATGTACCGCACCCTCGCTTGATTCAAAACAAAGATCGGTCCAGAATAAATGGACTACATTGACTGCAATTGGAGCCGGTACCACAAAATCGAAAGATCTCAAGTCCTACAATAGAACTTAAAATTTAGTACAATTAGACAACATCATAAAGCAAATAGGTTTCATAGATTAGGACCGTGCATAAGATTGGTGTCCATAAATAGCAAATTGTGTTAATAACAAGACCTCTTATGTACAGCAATTGGTGTCCATAAATATCAAACACCTTTACTAAATGTATTGACTAAAACTTTGCATTCAGGTATAACAAATTAGGACTGCCAGAGAGGTGGCAGTCCTTCTTATGTGAAGGACTACCACCTCTCTTGCAGTCCTAGTCTATGATCGGGACTGCCAGGGTGTTGACAGTCCTCTGTGTCACAACACGAATTTTAACCCGATGAAAAGTTAAAATTTGGTTACCAAGAGGGCTTCCGATGCATGAAAGTGGTCTTCGGACGTGACGGAAACGTGTTCTTTGGACGTGGCAGGAACATTTGATGATCTCGGTTGTTTCATGTTCAATATTTTTCTACATTAAACACATAATTCAACTTTTATATGTAAAATTCATGTTTAAAACATTAAACATATATTAATTCTTTGACTTACCAATAAATGGGAGAAGTCAATGACCTAGAGTTGAGGGAGGGAACAATTTGGAAAAAAATGTATGGAGAAAAGAAAAGAATTGGGGTTAAATTCTTTGACCTAGAGTTGAGGGAGAGAAGAAAAGAGTTGAGGGAGAAAAGAAAAGAGAAGAGGGAGAGAGAAAATGAAAATAAAAGTTGGTATTTATACCTTTGCTTGGGTTAGCCCCAAGTAAAAAAATTTGATGGCAAACTTGTAATATTTTGGAAGTTTTTTGGGCTAGCCCCTAGCAAAAAGGATGGTGCCCTTAGAAAAAAAACCTTAATTTAGTCACTAGTCACAAGGATATTGTAGAATGAAAAGATTAATAATATAAAATAGTGAGACTACCGTTAAGGATAGCTAAAATAGCTAGATCTACGTCTTACTATTTTCAGGCTTCATAGTTGAACTTTCATATTCCAAAAATATTTTTTTAATCTTTTATATATATATATAAACACCACGTGCACATGACTTAACTATAAAATCACTATTCCTTAGGTATTATAGTTTAGTTTTATAAGCTTTTCATTAAAAGCTATTAATCTGAGCTGGCGTGGATCAGAATAGGACGTCCGTTCATGAAAACTCAACTGATAGGGTGCCACATGGACGGTCGAGGATCGGCATCATTCTACCACAGGTATAAACGATGGTCGACCACGCGGCCCGTCATGCGGCGCAATAAGGACGTCGAGAAAACGTTGTAAGGACGTCGTGCGCATAGAACGGATGGCTGGACGGCATCGGCTGTTGTAGGCGTTATGAAGATGTTGGGGGCGCCTTCGACGTCGTGGGCGAAGCGAGACATTGAATTGCGGGCGTCGAAAGACGTCATTGGTTGTCTCGTGGAGCTTTGGAGCGCGCGGAGTGCACGGGTATGCGTGTGGGTTATGATGACAATGTTAGTACGGACAATATCCGTACGAAGAGTCTGAAATAATATGATGACATGCTAAAAATTCATATGCGAGGAACACACGATTTAACTGAGCCCGCTTTTAAAAAACAAAGAAGAAAAATATTATGAAACAATAGCAACCTAAGAAAGAGCCCACTTCATATCCATTAAATATGGATCCAGCATTTGTGGCCCAGGAAAACCAATCTTCAAACATGGTTTTAGAAACAGAAATTTTCATTCAGAGTAAAGTATTTTAAGGTAATTGTAAAAAAGTAATAAGTTTGAAAAAATTGCAGATGGGGTAAAGAAACACCATCATTGATGGCGTGTTCTGAGTGGAAGAGGGAAGCCACCACCACACGCCATCTCCCATGGCCTATCCCTGCCACACGCCATGGGAGATGGCCTCTCCCTCCATTAAAAGTACGCCGCACGCCATCACTCATGGCTAGTGCACACCTGCATTAAAAGTGATAGCACACGCCATCACTCATGGCCACTCATGGCTAGTGGAGCCCATTAAAAGTGGTAGCACAAGCCATCACTCATGGCTAGTGCACACCCCATTATTAAAAGTGGTAGCACAAGCCATCACTCATGGCTAGTGCACACCCCATTAAAAGTGATAGCACACGCCATCACTCATGGCTAGTGGAGCCCATTAAAAGTGGTAGCACACGCCATCACTCATGGCTAGTGGAGTGACACCTAGTGGAGAGGCAACGGCTAGTGTCCGGATGTGCGCGCCACCATTGGTGGCGTGCTGACACACCAACGACTATGACCAACGGCTACATTTCAAATTCTCTTTCCTCCTCCTATTTATTGCAATGCTTGATACCCTCTCTCTACACGAACACATTACTCTTTCTTCTCTCTCTCTCACAGAAGCACTTTTCTGAAGCTTTGAAGCTCCAACTCCTCACAGCAGCTAGTATCTCCCTCTCACAAGCTTCTAACTACTCAAGCTTCTAACTACTCACGGAAGCTAGTCTCTCCCTCTTGCAAGCTTCCAACTCCTCACGGAAGCTAGTCGTTCCCTCTTACAAGCTCTCGCTCTCCATTAGATTAAAATTATCAAAGTTTTTTTTTCTCATGGGTGATAATATTAAAATAGTATGCTCACATGGTGGTAGAGTAAATGGGTTAACTTACGAAGGAGGTGACACCCAATTTTTTACAACTTATCGTCATATTACTTTAGAAAATTTACGCAATTTAATTTCAGCGCATTTTTCTATTAATTATGAATTTATTTTAAAGTCTGTTTTTGGTTCCACATGTTTATTAATAGATGGTGAAGAAGCATGGAATTTTATTCTTGAGATTAATTTGCAATCACCTTATATTAGTTTATATGTTACTCAAGTTTCACCATTTGTTAATAGAACTAATGATGAATTTGTTTCTAATTACCCACATGTTAACACGGGTGCTAGTTCTTCTTCTCAAACAATTCCTCCCTTACTAGATGAACATAATGATGATGATGATTATAATGATGATAATGATGATGATGACAATGATAATGATGAGGACAATAAAAATAGTGATGATTTAATTGAAAATACTGGTTATGAGATAGATGATGATAGTACTGATAATTCTAGCACTCCTGAATTATTTGTAGGGCAAACATTCGACAGTCGTTCAAAATTTAGAAGCTTTATAAGTAGTTTAGCAATTCAGCATAATTTTAGTTGTTCAGCCAGTGCTATGAATAATTTCCATGGAATTATATATAATTGTGATAAACAGAATTGTCATTGGAGAGTATATGCCAAATCCATAGGAACAGGACAAATAGTTAAAGTTAGTACACTAGAAAGTCGTCATTCTTGTTTAAGTGGACTTACGACAGGACGTCATCGACTAGCTACCGCTGCATGGGTTAAGACTAAAATAGTTGGCTTAATCAGAGATAATCCGTCATATAGTGCATCACAAATTGTGAAGGATATATTTAGGGAACATCGTATACATATTACATACTCTAAAGCATGGAGAGCCCGAGAAATGGCATTACGTGAAATAAATGGTAGTTATGTTGAGGCATATGCTGGCCTTGAGGAGTATGGTTTTAGAATTATGGAGTCGAATCCAGGTAGTAGATGTTTTATTAAGACTTCTGAAAGCAACAAGTTTGAGAGAATATTTATTTGCTTTAAGGCGTGCATTGATGGATTTTTAAGGGGTTGTTTACCTGTTATTAGCACTGATGCCACTTTTCTTTCATCTAAATATCAAGGTATTTTATTTATTGCTTGTGCTCATGATCCTAATTATCAATTGTATCCTATTGCTTATGCTGTTGCTGAAGGTGAGAATAATGATTCTTGGTCTTGGTTTTTAAATGGTTTTAGACTATCATTTGAAAGTTATTTTAATGATTGGAGTAGTATCTCATTTATTTCTGACAAGCAAAAAGGATTAATACATGCTATGCGAAATATATTTCCAGAATTGCCTCATTTTTTTTGCATTCAACATTTTAAGCAGAATATGAAGTCTATTGTGAGAGAGAAAAAATTTCATCGGTTGTTAGACTCGCTTGCTAGATCGTATAATGAAACAGATGCACAGTACTTGTTCGAGATAATTAAAGCAGAGAACATGACGATGTACAATTGGCTTATTGGTACAAATGATGAAAATCGTTATTTTGCACATTGGATTACAGCATATGCTCCTTGTCCTAGATTAGATATTAACACTTCTAATCTTGCTGAATGTTTTAACAATTGGATTAAGAGTTTGCATGATAAACCAATAACGACACTTCTCGATGGTATTAGAGCAAAGATTATAACACTTCATGACAAAAACAGGAATCATGCTCAAAATTTAGACACGAGTTATTGTCCGAAGATGTTAAAGACAATGTCATCTATTACCAACGAGAGACATCAACTTCAAATATTACGAATTGATAGTTATTTGTTTGAAATATTAGACCGTGCATCGAGTAGAACATATGTTGTACGGTTAGATGAAAGATCTTGTACATGTTTAAGGTGGTATCATACTTACATGCCATGTATACATGCATGTTTTGCTTGCCAATATTGCAGTGATGAGGTTGAACATTACTATCCGATAATATTTTCTACTGACAGGTTGAGAAGTGTGTACGAGCCAAAGATGGAGCCAATTCCAGTTTCTTACAACATTCAAGCGGTTTTGGTTAGGGGAAAAATTGGAGTTCCAGATGTCAGACGCAAAGCAGGAAGGCCGAAGAAAAACCGCATTAAACCACGTGAATCATCGACAAGAGAACTTCGTTGCGGCAATTGTGGTTTGATAGGACACAATAGAAGAAAATGCACAAGTCAACCAAGAGAATGAGGACAATAGAACTTGTAACATTACGTAATAAAATTTCATTTCAATCATTCATGTCAACTTTTAAACCTTACATAGTAAAAAAAATTTCAACCATTTCTACGGGCCATTCGTTTGTAACGCCTTCGTTCTACCTGTCTAAGGCCAAGTCGGGCTCTTCTTTCATCTGTGGTCTCCTCCGCTCTTCTTTCATCCTCTTCCTCGACCTCCTGAGTAGGCACCGGGGCTGACGGAGACGCAAACAATTGCGAGTAATACGACATGCCTTCAAATGAATACGCTGCGGCAGTGTTGACTTGCTCAGTCGTGATGCGTTGATTGTAGGGCTGAAAGGCTGAGGAAGAGCCCATGCCCACATACTGCTGACTGAGCCCTTCTCCAGCGTAGTGTGGGGTAGTGTACTCTGCGGCATAAGGCTGGCTAGGGTACTCTGCAGCGTACTGCTGGCTAGGGTACTCCGGAGCGTACTGCTGGCTAGGGTACTCCGGAGCGTACTGCTGGCTGCTGCCCTCTCCATGGTACTGCTGGCTGCTGCCCTCTCCATGGTACTGCTGGCTGCTGCCCTCTCCATGGTACTGCTGGCTGCTGCCCTCTCCATGGTACTGCTGGCTGGTACCCTCTCTATGGTACTCCTGGCTGGTGCCCTCTCCAGCAGTGCCCTCCTCGTCCTCTGGATCGTCCACCCTACGGCGTCGTGAATGTCTCAGGGGAACAGTGGCAGCCGGATAATCGGCTGGGATACGTGTATGCAATGGAGGCATATCAGGATCCCGTCCAAGACTCAGTGAATCTACGCGAGTTAAAATATCTCGCATCCACTCCCGACCATGCGGCCACAAATAGCTCTGTGGTTCTTGGATATATTGTTGCCCCAAAATAGCCTGAAATATAAAATACGCAAGTTATAATTGTCATTATATATCCCTTGAGTTTAAATGGTGGTATAGTAGTAAAGTTCTACCGCTTCAGATATGTCCTCAGCAAAAGCTCGCAGGGAAGATTCATCTACGGCTCTAGGCTTGAACCGTGGCTCCTCGAATTTGTATGCTCTGTTGGTCATACGAGGCGCTCCCCACCATTGTCTGTAAGCCAAATCACCTTCATCTGTATTTTGTAAAAACAATCATAAGACAAATGCTACCGGTCCAAATATACTAGTAAGTTAGAACTTACATTCATCTGTATGCATTATTCGGGGCATCCCTGCCACACTACTATCCTGGAATCGTCTATACCAGGCGGCTCTAGCAGCATCGATTCTGTTTCTTGCATTGGCTATATCATAACTCATGGCAGGCGGATCATCCGGAATAATCTGCCTGCAACCGAATTGACGGAGAACGCGATCTGCCGGATGATACATAGTGTAACGATCGTATATAACATATGATTTGTGTAGGCTCAAATCATACGACGTCCTTTTAATTTCTGGAGCATTTTCATCATCTGAGTATGGTATCCATACAACCTATTGGATGACAAGTTATACGAAAAATTTGTGATACTCTATTACATGAATTGACAATTGTAGTCTAAAACGCTCTAAAATTTTAAGTGGAAATTAATTGACAATTGTGTACTTACCTCCTTCCACGGTAATATATCAAATTCTCCCCTAGACTGAAACATTCTTATGTAAATTATGATGAGGGTCCACTATATTTGTGGCCCATCGCGTAGCAAGGGGAAAAATTCCAACATCACTGAAAATGCTGGTTACAGGTCGACCGATATAGAAATGCTCGTAGCACCATACCTAAGACATGAAAACATATGATATTTACAAAGTGTATATCATCAAAAGAATTTAGCGAATTTAGAAATTACATTTTTATTACCTGAACCAGGGTCATGCACCCACACAAATTTTTGGTACCCTTTGATCTGACAAATTCCGTCAAGCTAGCATATAATATGCTAAGGTAGCAGCCCCCCATGCATGACGTATATGTTCTTTTAAATTGTCTAAAAAGGGTAACAGTCGCACGTTTACTTTATTTCCCTGTCCGTCGGGAAATAGCATTGCCCAACACAAACAGAGCAAATATGCTCTAGTACAATAAAGTATCTGCAAATATTAAAACTAACATATTAAAACTAACACACTTTTGAAATTAACTAATAAAAAAATCTTAACAATAATTACGTACCCTTAAATCATCGACCACCACTGGACCGTCGATAGTTTCATGTAGATCCATGAAATTACCCCGAAGCCAAGTTATACTGACAAAACTCTTTCCTCCTAAGTCCGATGGTGCATTAATGCCTAGATATCTCCGGATAATTTGAGATGTATTTAAAGTTGTATCAAAATATATAGGTTCACCGGTAATAGGTAATCCTAAAATATTTGCAACATCCCAAAGTGTGATTGTCATTTCACCAACGGACAACTGAAAGGTGTTGCGATGAGGCCACCATCGCTCAGCGAGACTAAAAATGATATGTACATCGTGGACCTAAAATTTGAATTTCATCCAGATATTGAAATCCAAATGAACGTACCAGCTCCTTTTGGGCAGCATTTAACTCCCATTTACGATATCCTCTTTGTATCCTCCAACTTCCATGTTCCCGTGTCCGAACCTCCGGAGGATAATCATATAGCTACAAGCGAATTATATTCTTATATTAATGTAAAATAAATAAATAAATAATAATGCTAGTTATCATTTTAAAATTTACCTTTCCGTTAAAACCAACGTAGATATATGAGTTTCTCGTTCTTGTTTTATGGCTTCTGTAACCGGTCCCCCGGGAATACGGCCGTCATTTGGTTCAGCCATATGTTACATTTTAGACAAAAACTATTAGTATAGTTATTCTTACATAAAAAATATAATTTTAATGTAAAATACAAAAACTTACTATGTAAAGAGGAGATCAAGATGGAGGAGGGAGCGAGTATTCTTCTGTGAAGTTGAAGGAGGAAGAACTTGTGAAGAGGAGGGAAGGAGCTGTAAATAGGAGGGAATGAGCTTCAGAATTTATGAAGAAGAGGGAGGGGGAGTGGAGTTGTGTGGTCTCCGGGAAGGGTAGTCTCTAACGTGCCTGCGATGGGATGGGATGGGACATGTGAGGGGATGGATGCTGGCAGAAAAAAATGTGGTGGCAGGATACTCCACGCCCCATGGCGTGTGGGGGGGGGGCGGGAAAATCTGCAAGGCGTGCCTCGCTTTTTGCTTTGGCAGGATATGGCTTTGGCAGGTTATGGCGTGGGCTCATGGCAGGACACTCCACGCCCCATGGCGTGTGGGCAGGACACTCCACGCCCCATGGCGTGTCGAGGCAGGATACTCCACGCCCCATGGCGTGTGGTGGGCCTCGTGGGACGCACGATGGGACGTTTGCATGCCATGGCTCATGGCGTGCCTCGTGGGACGCACGATGGGACGTGACTCCACGATGGGTTTGTCAGGATATGCCATGATCCATGGCGTGTGGGAGGAATCTGTCAGGATAGGCCATGATCCATGGCGTGTTGTTGGGAAATCTGTCAGAATACCCATGATACTACTCTACGCGCCATTAGTCATGTCGTTTCATTACCCTACTTGCAATTTTCCAAACTTATTACTTTTTTCACAATTTTGTTAAAGTACTTTACTCTGTATGAAAATTTCTGTTTTAGAAACAACAAACAAAACTCTTATCCCTTCATTGCCAAAAATAAATATCATAGGAAGTTCACGACAAGTTTTTTTTTTGATAAAAAGTAGTGTTTAGACTCTAGATTTTATACGAATTTAGAGTTTAAGCTATAATATTTCCAATTGTCAAGTTTAGACTCCGAATTTATGTAGTTTCTATTTTTTACTATACCTTTTCTTTTATGCATAACAATAAAAAATTTCTACATAGACTATAAAGCATAGAATAGAAAAAGAAAAAGAAAAAACTAAGGATCTAAACTTTTAAATTGGATATGTCTAGACGTAAATTCTAAACTGATATAATATCGAGGGTCTAAATGCTAATTAGCCCCCTTTTTTTATCAATACAACTTGTATGAGGTTACATCATTTGAATATCATGAGATGAGGTCCCATCATTGAAAAATTCTAGTTCTCTAAGAAATTTCTACATACCCCCTTCTTTTTTTTCTTTCTTGAAATGAGCCTGCTATTTGGCCTGTGGGCAGGCCAGTCCGTTTGTCACGTGACACTTCTCTATTGGCATAACACCGATATGGACCCTACGTTAACAGGAGGAAGATCAATGGAGAAGTGTCACGGAGGCATACGAACCGGCCCATCTGCGGACAAAATAATAGTTTTTACCTTCTTGAAATTGAAGTCGCCTATATACTAATACTTTAAATAGGTTTGTCCTCTACTTTACACTTCTTTGGTATATATGAAGTCTTACCAGCTTACAAAGGAGAAAAGGACAAGAAAGCGACACCCATGAACACAAATCAGACAAAAAGGAAAAAAAAAAAGTTCTGAAGTAGAAGTTTTGTATGTATACTTATAGGCTTGTTAGCTTTAAGCTTCCTATGGCATCAAAACCTACTAATGACAGCTCTCAAATTTTCATCCATTCATTGCGGATGAAGATGTGGGAGCAAATTTATTAACTTCCGCATGCATGGTTGCAAATTGCTACGCAGTTACATCATTGAAGCTTTCCTTGTAATGATCTCTATTGTATTAGTTTATATGCAAGTGCTGAACCAGAAATTCGAGTAGTCTTGGACTGAAGTAAGGAGAAATAGATTGCTATATATGTGGATTTAATAATTGAATTACACTAAGATAAGACTTGGATTAGGTTGAGATAACTTTGGACTAAATTGAAATTTGGATTAGGTTGAGATAACCTTGTCACCCCCGCTAATGTGGGCCCTCCCTTCTGACGAATGGGGAGGCATCACGTGGCCCGATTTTGATCCAAACTTTCTCCTTCTTTGTCTGTCTAGAATCACTCTTTTTTAGTGGACGAAGACTAATGGAAAGGGTTTCTTAATTTCAGATGGGTCCATTACTTCAATTAAGAGAATTGTTCTTAATGATTTGCAAAAGGTAACTAGGGAATCAAATGGCTCCATATAATTTTGATTTTTGCCCCAAAGGAGACTATTAACACTAATAATTAGTAAGAATCTATTATTAGTGTAAGTTCACAAGGGGATGGATGATAGTACCTAGTGGTGTCCATGCTATATATGCTCCATACTAGTGGGTGCATGAAGTGCTCTAATTATTTGTGTTTAATTAGAAACGCAGTGGACTAGTGGAGGAGCTATGATCAATTTGCATGTGAGAAAAGGACGCACACACCACTCTCGAGATTTCTAATCTAATGGTGGGACCTGTAGTACAAGGATGTCTCGAGACTAAGATTAACAATGGACACTTGCAAAATCAAATATATAAGATTTTGTCACGGATCTCAGAAAGGTGGTCCAGAGCACACCCACAGATTGACATATTGTGGGCTCGCAATTGGGAACAGTTGAACTTGGTCGCAATATTTTTTTTTTTTTTTTTTTTGTGTGCAGAATGATCGTCAGTTGATCACCATTGTCATCGAACCCTTTGGATTATAAAAAAATAGGGTTGGTTATAGAACATACATGAAACCCCACAAAAAGAATTAATAAATTTTCAATGATCCGAGTTGGTTGTGGAACATAGGAGAACCCCCACAAAAAAATAATTAAAGTTTTAAAAAATAGGTTGTGTCAAAGTTTTAGGATTATTTAGTTGTAGGGTGTAGGATAATATTAAACTTTTATGTTTAGGTCTTTATATTGTTCAGAGGATAGTTTGGGTCTAGTCCTGAGAATGGACTTGAGATGATCGTCCAAAAAAACATTAATCTAAACATAAATTTCGAATATTATACGAGACACTAAAGCTAATCCAAATTTCGAATAATATAGAGGACGGTGGACTTTGGATGACCGCCCAAAATAGAAACTTAAACGTAAACTTCTAATATTATACGAGACTCTAAAACTAAAACTAAAAATAAAATACAAATACTATGGATACCTAAACAAAATCAATTGTCCTTCCAAGTAAATCCAAATTCTTTTCTGGACAATATGAAAGTCTAAATGTAAAATTTAAATATTAGGAGACTAAAAACCTAAATATTCCAAGTTTCTAATATCAAACATGAAATTATCGGCTACCCTCATTGTTTTTGTTTTTGTATGTATCTAGTAGAATACCATTAAGTTGCTCGTCCACTAATTCGTAGAACAGGGACTATTTGTGGAGAATCAAAATGTTCTGGTTTAGTGTTTCTCTAGTGTGCTCTCGGCTTTTCCTTATAATAGAAAGATAAGATACATTATTAACCTTGAAAATAACTTTGGTGAAAAGTGTTATTAGCTATTATTACTTTATGGACATGAAGCTCCCCTTTATATATTATATGGTGAATCTTTACATAACCAAATTGTGTAATGATTCAAATTTATAGTTGACCTTGTTGGAAACGCAGTATGATCCGAACCAAAATTCGTCAATGGGGTGCGATATTGAATTGGATCCATTTTTTCATTACCGTTATCGAACAACCTGAGCATCCCTGCTACTTTATATTGTAAGAGCCGTCCAAACCAGAAATTTGTGTAATGATTCAAATTTACAGTTGACCTTGTTGGAAACGTGGTATGATCCGAACCGAAATTCGTCCATGGGGTACGATATTGGAGTGCGATATTGAATTGGGCCATATGTCTTAAAAGAGAATTCTCATTTAAGACCTGAACCAATTCCAACTATCTACACCTCATGATCTCACCTTCTATCCGATGTTTGACTAAATTACCAACACTATTGTTACTCTTTTGAGTGCTCAACCGAAAACGAAATACAATCCAACAGACCTATCTATGAATGCAGATAGAAGTGCACAGAATATAATCCAACAGTATTATACAGTAAATAAATTTATGTCAATAAATAACAGAAGTCCAATCAAAAGGGGAATAATGGAGTAACTCACCAGGAAGCCTCCAGATTATCGCCTAAGAAAGATTTCAGAATGGCTTCGACATGTGATTTCACAGGCAAAGCAGAGCAGTCGTACTCAAAATTGAAAACTGAATCAAAATTGAATGAATCCAAATTCTAAAAATTGAAAACTGAAATCTAATCGAAATTAGCCAACATCGAAACCGAACCGAATAAAATTCGGTTGGTTCAGTTGGACTATTTCTATTGTATAATGGGTAGTGTATAATGGATAGGATCCAAAAATAAAATTATGGTTAAATAATATTAAAAATTATAATTTGTATACACGTATTCATGTATTTGTGTCCAAAGTTGAACTAGTTATTAAATTATCAAAAATTGACTTCTCAATACTAAATAGAATTGTTGTTTCAATATATACACGTTTAACGTTTAAGTATAACATATGTATAGAATTTAAGGTACTTCCCGTAATTGCAAAAGTATTATCCGGTTTCGATTTTGAACCGAAACCCGAAACCGAATATATTTTTTTTTAGTATTTTTAAAACCGAAATCGAACAGATTTTTTTTTTCAAACCGAACCAAATATCTTATTTAGTTCAGTTCAATTTTCGATCTAAAACCGGATAATGCTCACTCCTAGCCTTCAGCGCATATTCAACAGCTTGAAGACAGCAAGAAAGTCCAGGCAACCTCCAAAAACCTCCTCTCCTTGGCTGCAACGTTGCTGCATTCGCCATGTACCTTGTACTGCTGCGTCCACCGCATCTGCAGCAGCTGAAAATGACATGAACAGTGGCCCCGTGGTTGTCTGTGGTTCAGCAGGAGGGGAGGGCCACAACATATCTTTAAAAGATCAATACAAAACCATACAGGAAAAAAAAAAAAAAAACAAAAATCTGTGGCACCCCAACTAAAGTCGAAACAAAAGTGCATCTTGGCGATCAACATCTACAGTCTATATTAGCAAAGCCACCAAAATCTTGTGCTCAAATCAAAACAAAACCAATTTACTCATGTGAGTTATGTGACCAGAGAAAATGTTGACCGAACAAGCTCTTGCTTGAATCGGTGTTCGCTAATTACACAGGTGTTCATCACACAACAGAAGTCCGAGAATTTTTTGACACATTTGCCAGCTTCCCATCCAAATCCTGTTGATTAACTAGCGCTTGTGAGTACAAAAATAACAACACATCCTCATGTTCTTCCTTGGGAGCACAGTAATGTGTGTTCTTACTAGGTGGGGGATACAGCACCTCTCTTCCACCCCACATTTTCCTACACATCTACTACAATTACTTCATGAAAACTTGGTCACCTTGAGCTTGCAGTTGCAGAAGAAGAAGAAGAAGCCGTCACCAATGAACTCGGAAGAAACCATCTTCAACCCAAGCAACCTGCATCACAAACAAAAATCGAATTCTCACTCTAAGTTGAACATAAACACACAAGAATCCGATCCAAGCCAAAGTTTTAGTGTACTAGTCCTAATTAAGTACGAATGCATACTAATTTTGTTAGGCTTCCAAGTAGAGAGAGCGTAGATGATACGCCCCTTCCACCCCTGCAGCAGCCACTGGCTATCCTCGTCTATGACGAAATCCTTGTGGTAGCACCCCTTCACTTTATCCCTCGCGTTCTTCATGATCTCCGGATTCAGAGGAAGCTGCCGGAACCCGGCCCTGAGGTTCCTCACTTGCCACTGCTTGTACGTCTCCGGCCTCTCCACCCTCTCGGACCCCTCGCACGATATCACGTTGAGGGCCTCCTGCCCGAAGAGGTCCCTCTCGAGGTGCAGCCTCTGCGCGTCCTCCCGGGGCACGTTCGTCTCGAGCATGTCGAACAGCGCGGAGTAGTGGAAGAGGGCCTCCCGGAACCGCGTGACGAAGAACGGCGCGCTGTACGACCCGTTCACGATCCCGTGTATGAAGACGTCCGGGTCCGCCTCCCTTATGGTGTTCAGGACCCTGTTCCGGGGGCTGTCGACCACCACGGTCTCGTCCACGAGGTTCCTGAACCGGTACAGGCAGTTGACGACGAGCACCTCGCCCTTGTCGATCCTCAGGTCCTCGACCCTGATCGTCTCCCACTTGGACGCGATCGCGTTGTACTCGAACGGGACGTTGAAGCTCCGGGCGTAGTCCGCCAGACGCTTCCCCGTCTCCTCGATCCGCTCCGTCGGGCGGAAGCCCGGCTGGGGCACGTCGATGCCGGTTATCCGAAGCCTCGGGGGGCCTTCCAGCCTCGTCGAGAGCCGTTGGATGAGGCACGGCCACTGGAAGCCGTAGTAGATTCCGAAGTCGATAATGTGAACCCTGGTCGCCTTCTCCGCTGCATTTAAGATTGTCCGGTTGGAGTAGAAGTGCGAGACCCTCTTGAAAGGGCAGGCGGCAAGATACAGCTGGTAGGCTTTCAAGATATCGGTCGCCGTCGTCCTCTTGGCCAGAATAGACTGATAGATCTGGCTCCCCGTCCCGGCCAGCCGAGCCTCGAGCCCGTCGGCGAAGCAATGAGCCAGCCTCTGCGACCCGTCCCCGAACGGAGAGGAGGACTTCCTGATCTGCTTCAGCAGCTCGTTGGCGGTCCTCCGGTCGTCCGCGGCAACGGCCTGGGCGCAATGGACCAGCAGGGTCCTCAAATCCACACCTCCTTCTTGGTCTGCTTCTTTCCGCCGCGGGTCTTCCCGCCGCCGCCGCCCGGCACTTTCGCGCCGCTCGCGCCCCTGTTCCCCCCGTTCTGCATTGCCTCCCGCAGCGCGCTCACGGTCTTGCACTTGTCCCCGTTGCAGAGCAGGACCTTGTCGAACATGTCGGACCGGATCGTTTCCTCCGACGGAGCAGAGACGGCCGACTGCTTGTTGCTCCTCCCGTGGGCGAGCTCCAGCTCCTCTATGCTAGGATTCTTCCGGCGGCCTCTCGAGAACGAGAACCCGTTCGCCTCCGAATCGACGACAAGCTTGTCGTAGCTCGGCAGGAACTTCCGAGCCTCCTCCATCCCCTTCCTGAAGTGCCAAGCCTGCTGGCTTTCCGGCGACTCCACGACCGAGCCGGCGCTGTTCGAAGGGCTCACCGAAGACTGGGACGAGTAGAGCCACCTATTGCTACTGTTGCTGCCGCCGCCGCCGTTGCTTCTATCGTCCGTGCTCTCCGTCGTCGTCGTCGTCGTCGAGGAGGGATAGGGGTCGTGCGGGTACTTCTCCCCCAAGATGTCGTAGAAGGGCTTCTCGGCGGCGCGGATGGCGGGGCTCTCCTGGTACAGGGCGTTCACCTTCTCGTCCACGTCCTCCTCCATCAGCATCCTGCTGATGTAGCTCAGGACGACGTCGGAGAAGACGTCGGAGTCCTCTAGAGGGCCCGGAGCGGCACGGGGACGGGCCGCGGCGGGCCGCGTTGGGCGCTGCGAAGTCCAAGAAGCGCTGCGGCGGCGCCGGCGGATCTTCGATCCTGAAACCGCCATTGTCGCGGCGGCGGTTCTGATCCGAAGAGGAGGAGGAGGAGAAGCAATCGTTGAATCGGAACCCGTCCATGATGACCGTATCAACAACCATTGAAATCCTAAAAAATTTCGATTTCAAAGAAATCAAACGATTAGAAGAAGAAGAAGCAGCTTAAAAAAAAGGAAAGGTTTGGAGAAGGCTACCAATAAAACCCTGATGAAAGAGAAGTGGAGAAATTTTTGCTAGAGCGGTGAGCTAAGACTGTGTGCTATGGGGGAAGACTGATATTGTCTCTCCTTTATAAATAAAAGAAGAGATAAAATGGTCAAAAGTAATACTAGTAAGCAAGGGTTTTATGCATGCAAGTCCCTCCTGATTTTAAATTTGGGAGTTGACAAATCGATGAAGAAAGAAGAGGTAGCTTTTGAAAAGCTGTATTTATAAAAAGCTGCACAACATCAAGCTCAAATATGAGTTACTAGTACGGTAGCGTAAGTGCCGGGGCACAATTTTCGATGGAAAACTGAGAAGATGAAATAATTGTAAGAACAATGTTTCAACGCAACACTTCTAGGAAGGTTGTGCGAGTATAACGAAGATCTAAAAAGATCTCGTTTTAGTATTACGAGAATCTAAAAAGATTTCGTAATCCACAGCAATCGATCGTAGTACTTCTAAAAAGAAGATACAATCAGAATTACTGGCAGCAATGAAGAAGGATGACAGGCGAAAGGTGGAAGATGGCCTGCTGGGGTGAATGATCACCGTTGCTGAAAGCTATATTCGCCCCACACGAATAGCTTCCAGCAACCAGCAAGTTCGTCGGAGAACTTTGGAACACTTCTGCTCTTCTGACTTCTCGGATGGACACGAACTCCCGTGCAAAAGCAATGCTGGTGCGGCGCATTTTCTCTCTCTCGAAGGCTGCTGGAATTTGCAAGCAAATTCCAATCAGAACTGTGTTAAAGAACACTTCTGAATTCTCTGTTTACTTGTGTTAAAAAATACTTCGTAAACTTTCTGTGGTGGCTTCTATTACTTGTATATTTATTGCCTTGTGAGAGAGAGGATGCCTTTTATAGGCCCTGCAGCAACTGCTCGGTTGCCACAAAGTTAGGAACATGGTAAAAACTACCCCGAACATGTAGCAACCGTCCAGAACGTGCAAACGCACGTTCTGCTGCAAGTTGCGCCAACTGCGCGCACTGCATACTGCGCACTGAGCCACTTGCGCCAACCTGCGCCACTGCGCGCACTGTGCCACTGCGCAACCTGCGCGACCTGCGCCACCTCGCGCCACGCGCGCAACTTGCGCAACGTACGCAACGTGCGCAACGTGCGCAAGGCGCAACCTATGCGCAACCTGGCGCGCACCCTGGTCGCGCAACCTGTGGCGCACAACGTGGCAGCGCAAGTCCGAGTCCGAGTCCGAATCCGAGTCCGAGTGGAAATAAATTTTCCAAGAGCAAAAAGCATGAATGCTTTCAATTGTTGATTTAGCATTTTTCCATTAGAAAAATAATCCCACATGGCACACCCATGTGCACCTCCACACCACATGTGCATCTCTAAACTAGCAAAGCTAATATATAGAGATACAAGTCCTTTGGTCAAGCCGATGTGGGACTAAAATTTACTTTGAAAAAGATCAAAACCCAACAGGTAGTACCTATAGGGAGAAGTGACAACCGTAAAAAATTAAAAGTTTTATGGAACCTCAAGTAGAATATTTTTTAGACGCTGAAAATTAGTTTCCATTTAATGTTTTATGGAAACAAAGTAGACAATTTCTTGTCCATTTTGAATAGGCGATTTAAAAGTTCAATGAATTAGCATTTTATTGTTGTTTGTACAATTTCTTCAAATTTTATGTTATATGTGCAATTTTAGCAAAAATAATAATGTGTATGAAATTTTTTGAATAAAAGAATGAAGAGTTGTGAAAGTTTATAAGGAAACAAATAATATTCAAAGCACTTGTAAGCAGACTCCCCTTCTTAACATGAGCAAGAAATCTCAATCGTCTTATCATTATTACCGGCCATTATCGGTGGTTCCGGTAGCGGCCGAAACGGAAAAAAAGGTGGGTGTGTCGGATTGGTACCGAAATATGGAACGGTCGTACGTGTCGTGCGTAGGAGGTAGTCACACGTATGTGTGGTGACGATCGGACGGCGGAGGAGAGCCTACGTGGCGGTGGTCTTCGAGCTCCATGTGGTGGGAGTGGGACGGCGTCCCGACGCGTGGAATCACGTCGTCTTTACTGATTTACTGTGACTACGAATGGCAACAAAGAGAAAAGAAAAATATGGGAATGAAATGCTGGAGAAATGTGATGATAGCTTCCCTCCCATTTTAAATATTGTTTGAATTTACTCGGAAGTGATTGAAAATAATGAATTTGTGTAGGGATACTTTAGTAAATATTTTCATTCAAAATACAGAAAATTACATGTACAATATAGAATTTTAAAGAAATTACAATGACAGCACAAAATTTGGGAAAATTACATTGGAGAACAAAAACGAGTCCATGATCACCGTATCAACATTCTTACTATTGAGAAAATGAGCTCCTACATTGTGAATGTAGAAACTTTCAGACCTAATTTATTGCTTATGTGGTTGGAATAGTCATGGAACTTCAACTAAGATTTACTATTCTACAAAATGAACTCTTCACAACTATTTTTAAAATTTTATTTAAATATTTTGTATAACAACTCATATTTATAAGGCATCGCGATCTTCATGATTTTAGAATTAAAAAGAGAAGCTCGTGTTGTATTCTTCCTTACGAAGATAAATAACACTGCCATAAACAAAACAAAAATTCACCTTTTTTTTTCTTCCTTTTTCACCTTCAAATAAGGTAAAAATTCGTTGGTCATTAGATTTTCTGATTTTCTACTGAATGCATGATGAAACGAGTGAGATAGGTTAGATTTATTATATCTCGGAAATAGCTCTGTTGCACGGATCTATGGGAGTCAAATTTATTTTAAGAATATTTTAGTAATGTTTTTCAAATCTAAAATTTATGGGTCTTTATACTTTAATTTTGACATTTTTATCGTGTTAGTCCTGGACGTAATTTTTCGATAGAAAACTGAAAAATCAAACGATTGTAAAAATAATGTTTCGTAGCAACACTTCAAGAAAGGTGCAAGACAGCGATCCCAGAGGATCCTAAGAAACGAATTCAAATGTAGAGCTTCTAAAAAGAAGTTACAAGTGAATTGTTAGCAGCAGCAGTGGGGTGGAGGCTCTTTTAAAATTATTTTAATTACAACAGAACACGTTCTTCCTCGCAAACCAGTTGCGATTGGGACAGGACGTTTACAGATGAAGAATGAGAGAAGAACTAAGAGAAAGCCTGTTGCGGTGGTAAGAACACCGGCGCTCAAAACTAGATCCGCCCACACGGTCAGCTTCCAGGAACCAGCAAGTTCGAAAGAACTCTGGAACGCTCTGCCAATCTACTCACGGACTCCTCAATATGGAACTCACGAATGGCACCGACGCAGGAGCTCTCTCTTCTCTCTGTGGAAATTTCGTAAAGTAGTCGTCGTCTGAGAGAGAAGAGAGAGTCTATAAATAAGGTCTCACTGTAACCGTCCAGATCCGGAACGTGTGCGACGTTTGAATGTCAGATCCAAAATTATTGGATTCGTTATCGCACGTTTCGAAACGGTTCAGAATGTGGGCAGCCACGTTCTGCGCGAAACAGCGCCACTGAGAGCCACTGCGCACGAGCACCATAGTGCGTCACTGCGCTGTGTGTGTGCGCGCGCCCAGCGCCCATGCGCTCGCGCGCAACTGCACAAGACGCGCACAGTGCGCACCTGCGCCAAATGCGCCCGCGCGTACTTGCGCAACATGCGCGCATCGCTCGCAAACCACGCACCAACCGCTCGTGCTACGTGCAAAATGTACCAACAAAACGTCACATTACGCCTCATGAGCCCGAGTCCGAGTCGCTAAGCCCCTTCGGGTTTAGCTCCAAGGGAATTAAATTGAGCTTGGTCAAAAGCATGAATGCTTTAAAGGGTGTCGTATCCTTACCTCCATGTAAAATCACCCCACAAGGATCCCCCCTTAGGGTCACCTCCCATGTGCATCTCTCTACTCCTCAAAAGGAGTTATATTGAGATACCCATGAGTTTTTCTAGCATGTTGAGAGTAAGCTCTCTACAAGTCAAGGAAAAACTCCAACAATCCCCCACATATCTCAATATATAAGGTTGAGCGTTCCCCACAGTAACTGTCCACCATGCATTAGGATAGATGTCACTTACGACTTGAATTTTTTCGCATGGGTTGAACAACAGTATGATACAAGAATGGACTAAGCATTGAATTCTGCACTACAGCTGCAATTATTTCCACTCACAAAATGTAGTTACATGTGCTTCTGGCTGCACATTAAAGGCCTTGTGCCTGCCTGATTTCAGTGTATAATTTTAGGCGTCTACAAGTTTACCCTCAAGAGACGGCCTGCTATCTCTATCCATACACTATAGGTGAGTTCTTTATTAATGAGATATTGCACGAAGCCTTGCGCTTCCCTTGTGGTGCTACGTCGCTATGATATGGCCTAAAGCTGAGGCATTACCCCTACCCGGGAACCTCATCGTAGTGTCATACTACTATAGCATGAGGTCACAGCCTCTTTGTAGTGCCATACTACCCAGCATGAAGCCTTAGGCTCCCTTGCGGTGTTACGCCGCAACGACATGGCTTGCAAGGCCAAGACTTTGCCCCTATCCGGGTACCTCATCGTGGTGTTGTGCCACTGTAACAAGGGGACATTTTCCCCTTTGTATTGTTGTCTACCCTCTTTAATTTCATCATACAGCATTAGGCTATTTGCGGTGATACGCCGCTTGTGACTTGGCTCGCAAAGCCGAGGCATTACCCCTATCCCGGAACCTCTTGGTGGAGTCACCCTACTGTAGCATTGAGTTACACTCCTTGTAGTACTACGCTACCGTGCTTTCTGTAAAGTACACAAGGCATTCACTCTGCCTGAGAACTCATTAAGGTAATTTAATCCATTCTTCCCGCAGGATCTGTTCTCCGTAGAAAATACATAGTAGACAACAGTGGTTGTAAGTCCGTATCTTTTCTAGGTCCCGGAGAACAAGTACCCATTGTTCCTGATATTTTTCCAGTTAATGGTCCTCCCTTGAACCAACAGTTAGATGTCTAGTAGATTTCTCTTTGAACTAATAACATAAAACTTTATGGTAGGATTGCAAAAACACAATATCAGACTGCCTTCAAGCCCATCGTCTTTGCTGTGTCTTCGACCAACTGACACTTGAGGCCCTTCGTGAACGGATCTGCCAGGTTCTCCTAACTCTGAACATCGATCACTACAATGACACCTCTCTTGATGAGATCGTTCACTGCCCTGTGCTTTAACCGCACAATTCTCTTCTTCCCGTTGAAGAGATTATTTGATGCCACCATCGCAGTCGCCTGGTTGTCACAGTATATCAGAATCGCTGGCATCTGTGCCCCAACCACTGGAAGATCATGCATGAGCTTTCGAAACCATTCTGCTTCTTCTGCTGCGGTATCAAGTGCAAAGAAATCAGATTTCATGGAAAAACGAGAGAGCATTGTCTGCTTCTTTGACTTCTACGATATAGCAGCTCCATCCATTGTGAAAATGAATCCACCTATGGACCTCTCGCTCTCCAACTCTAAGCACCAGCTGGCATCACAAAAGCCTTCTACTACCGGTGGCTTTCTGCTGTAGTGCAATGCATATGTCTGAGTCTTCTTGAGATATTTCATTATATGCTTCACAGCTTTCTAGTGCTCAATGTCTGGATTGCTAGTGAATCAACTCAGCATTCCCACGACGAAAGCTATGTCAGGCCTAGTGGCAGTGTAGCGTACATCAAACTCCCGATGACACTAGCGTACTCTATTTGTCTGATGCTTTCCTTCGAGTTTGGCTCCAGCTTCTGGTCGCCCGGTACGACGTATCAATTATAGGAAGATCATGATACCCGTAGCGAGTGAGCATCTTCTCAATGTAATAAGACTGAGACATTGTCAATCCAGTGTCTCTCCGGATGATCTTAATGCCCAAGATCACATCCGCTTCCCCCAAGTCCTTTATACTAAACTTGGTAGAGATGAACTTCTTTATCTCCGTGACATAGCCTATATCCGTACCTAGGATTAGCATGTCGTCCACATATAGACAAACGATCATACCTCTTCCATCAGCGAACTTCGTATAAACACACTTGTCCGTCTCGCTGACCCTGTAGCCATTTGATCTTATAACTTTGTCAACTTTTCATGCCACATCTTGGAAGCCTGTTTAAGACCGTACAAGGATTTCACCAATTTGTAGATTGTCTTCAAGACCCTTGACGACAAATCCCTCTGGCTGTTGCATATAAATCTCTTTGATCAGCTCGTCATTTAGGAAAACTGTTTTCACATCCATCTTATGTATCACCAACTTATGTATTTTTGCAAGAGCAATTAACAATCTGATTGTTGTCATCCGGTCTACTGGAGCATACGTGTCAAAGTAGTCGATCCCCTGCTTCTGAGAAAATCTCTTGGCCACTAGCCTGGCCTTGAACTTGTCAATGGTTCCATCAGCTTTCATCTTCTTCTTGAAGATCCACTTGCATCCGATGGGTTTTGCTCCTTCAGGTAAATCAACCAACACCCAAGTGTTATTGGAGGTGATTGAGTCAATTTTATTGTCTACCGCCTCCTTCCAGAAGACAGCATCTCTGGTCTTCATCGTCTCATCATAGGTAAGCGGATCTGCTTCCACATGATATGTGACGAAGTCATCTCCGAAGTTCTTCAGCCTCCTCATTCGCTTCGTTGACGGCTCAGCGAGTTCTGGTTCAATTGTTGTCTCCTTACCAACAACTTCATCTTGGACTACTGTCTCATTTGAGATCTCAGTCTCCTTTGCACCTTCATCATTCTCTGGAATGTCTGTGAGAACAATATTTTTGTGCCTTGCAAATTTGTCTTCAAAGTATTCAGCATCACGAGATTCGATGATATGATTTGACTCAATATCAAAAAATCTCCGAGCATCACTCTTCTCGGCATACCCCAAGAAGATCGTCTTCGTAGTCCTCGTCCCCAGCTTTTGAATCTTCAGATCTGGGAGCTTCATATAAGCCAGACACCCCCACGCTCGAATGACATTCAAGTTAGGTCTGACTTTGAACCAGAGTTCATGAAGAGTTACATCCGAAGTTGCATATGATACTCTATTCAGAATAAAAGTGGTCATCAATGCAACTTCTCCCAATAGCATTTTGGAAGACCCGCAGTTAACAGCATTGAGTTCAACATTTCTGTCAACGTTTTGTTCTTCCTTTCTGCTACTCGTTCGATTGAGGAGAATACGGAGCAGTAGTCTCGTTGATGATTCCATGTTCTTTGCAGAACTATGCTAATTCATGAGACCGATACTCTCCGCCTCGATCACTTCTTAGCCTATTGAGTTGTTGTCCAGTTTGTCGTTCAGCCTCGGTCCTGAACTCCTTGAACTTCTCGAACGCTTCGTCTTTAGATTTGAGCAAGTAGATGAACGCGTACTTTGAGAAGTCATCGATGAAGGTTATGAAATACTTTTTCTCGGCCTTTTAAGAGAATTGCTTGAAGTCACAGATATCGGAGTGCACCAACACCAGAAGATCTGTGCTTCGATTGACCCGATGAAAGGGTTTTCTTGTGATCTTCGTCTGAGCATATACTTCACACTTCTCTACATTACCCCCACATTCGGAGATAAGTCCTAGCTAGACATTTTGTATATTCTTTTACAATGAACATGTCCTAGCCTATTATGCCACAACTCAAGAGAATAATCAGAAATAGCGACTACATTTATTTCATTTGACTGGTTTACAAGCTGAATTTTAAACATCCCTTCGGTTTAAAAAGTCATTCCGAAGTATGTTTCCATTTTGGATATCACCATCTGGCCATCATTGATGTCCATCCTTAAGCCTGCGCTGCTAAGCAAGCTCCCAGAGATCAGGTTCTTGGCAATCACCGGAACATGTTTTACACCTTGAAGCGTCAGAGTATTTCCGAAAGTGAGTTTCAGTTCTAGAGTCCCGATCCCCAGAACTTCACACTACAACAAAATAGGTTTATAACGACACTTTTTTTACGGCACTTTGTAAATAAGTGTCGTTAATTTGATGTACTGAGGACACTTTATTAAAAGGTGTCGTTGTAATTAAGTATTTATCACAGTCTACGACACCTTTTAAAAACTGTCGTAAATATAAATTAAACGACATATTTTAGGACACTTAATAAAGTCGTAAATAATTATATATTAACTACAACACTTTTAAAAATGTTGTATATAATTATTAAAAAAATACATCATTTTTAAAGTGTTGTCTAAACTTTTATTTCCTAAAAAAAATTTAACTTTGGCGCAGTAGCCAAAATATTGGCGCTGTAGCCAAAATTTTGGCGGTATAGCCAAAATATTGGCGCTAGAAAGCCTGCTAATATTTTGGCCATCTAAAATTTTCTTTCAGAATTCCTTTCAGAGCACTTTCCACTATTAACTTAGGTCAGAAGAACTCTTCGATAGCTCTACATCGAAGAGGTCGGACGCCTCTCCATCGAAGCTCCTCTTCATCAAAGGGCTCGGAACTCCTCTGCGAACTCCTCTCCATCGAAGAGATCAGAACTCCTCTCCATCGAAGAGGTCAGCCTCCTTCCCTTCTCTTTTTTCCTTTGTTGTCTTCGATTCCTATGCTGTAACTGTTACTTTTTCCTTTGCTGACTTCGATCCAGAACTCCTCTCCCGTCACCACCGTCATCTAGGTCACGCCGTCACCACCATCGACGCCGTCGTCTAGGTATGATCCTTCATCTCCGCCCTTTATTTTTTATGAGTTTTATTTTTTTGATTTATGATAAAAATAGTATGGATCATTATCAAAATAGAATGGATCATTATCTAGATTTTTCTTCATCGCGATACTGGATTATTAGGGGTTTAGTGGAAGAAATTAAGGTTTGTCGGAAGATTAAGGGTTTAATAATTAGGATTTTTGTAATTTGTAATAATTTGTCTCTATTCCCACATTTGTAATATTTTTCTCTTAATCAAGCTTTAGTGGAAGAAATCAACATCTAGGGTTTCTCTTTTTGGAACAGTTCATATTCATGTTTGGTGCTTTTTATGCAATTTGAACTTGATTACGTTTTTTTCCAATGTCTAGAAGTCCGATTAGTGTTTATACACAATGATTTATTCTAAAATAGATGAAGATGAAGGATTGGACCTAAACCCGTATATATTAGTCACAATGTTAAAAGAAATAAGATCATGCAGTTTACACACCACCTAACCTAGAGCCTGCCTTTCTCATATAAATAAAGAGTGAGAATTTAATTTTTGAGAGCTTAAGAAGATGCTGCTAGTGTTTAATTTTTGAGAGCTTACACAGATGCTGCTAGTGGTCAGCCATCGACAGCTCCCCAACGTTATCAAGCGTCCCATGTAGCCACACCTAATCTTACATCTTCTGGTTTTGATTTGGAGGATGTAAACTGACCCTTATTCTACTGCACCACTTGCGAACACGGTAAGCATCTTTGTATATGCTAGCCTATTGAAGGAAAATTACAAGAAAAATCATGTTTTCAGTGAGCAGTTACAATAAGATTCTGCATACACATTGTATTGTCGTGCACTAGCCTTATCTTCCTCCCGCATTTGTTTTTTATGTTTAATTTTTTCCATGAGCCTTATTTCCAACTCCTTAACATCAATGTTGAGTTCATATTCCTTAAAGTAGCTATCATTTGAATTAGGCCCAGGCTTGGAATGATTAGTGTCGGCTGCAGAAAGATTTTCCCTTCAGCACGATAAAGACAATAACAACTTTAACAACAACATATAGTTATCAATATGACAAAGGGAAATGAAGGCACTTTAGTGACTAGAGATCAATCTAAATTAGTTCTGTACATTATGATCTAAGAATACAAGATGAAAAGCTTAAAGCAAAAGGTACAAAATAAGTATACTATTCTTCCTACTGCTGTAGGTCTTGCTATTGATACCATAAAAAGTATCACAATCCTCCATACGTGAATATTAGAATATATTATAGTTCAAAAGTAGCTTTGATATTGTGCTTCCTGGTCCTTAATGTTTAATTGTGCTTCCTAGTCCTCTAGAGGATTACCTGTGCAACATAGCTTCCAACAAGACCTCAATTGACATTATCCTCCAGATAAGGATACAATCCTCTAGAGGAAGATAACCTTATAGTAAGTCGAGGAAAGCACATTGGTACTGTCATGATTTTTTTTTTCGCTGGCAAATATAGCTCGTGATTTGATTCTTCCAAAGGTTTAGTTTGTCTGACTAGTGTTTCAGTACAATATCATTTCTTGCTCAAGTGCATTACTTATTTATACTACATATTAAAGGCATGTGTTCCTAACCTTTAAAGGAATTCGACTCTTTTAAGTCAACTCTGATTAGTAAATCACATAGACATCATGTGGACCTCTGGTTGTTCTTATAACCGAGTAATCAATGGGAAAACATAGTGTCACTGTCACAAGTTTGATAGTTTTCCTAAGTTCAGTCAAAATGGGACAATACATGTTGCCAATTTTCCTAAGTTCAGTCAAAATGGGACACTACAGGTTGCCAGTTTTCCTAAGAACAATTGGAAAACATAGTGTCTGTGTCAGGAGAAAAAAAACATACTGTCACTGTCACACGTTTGACAGTTTTTAAAATAAATCACTTGGCTATTCTTCAAAAAGTACATCAGTTTATATTAAAAAATGTGAGCTATATTCAATAAGAGTACCAAGGTGTAAGATATGGATACAGTCAGTCCTCCAGAGGATTACTTGTGCAACATAGCTTCCAACAAGACATGGTGATGAATATTATCAAACAACATATAGAAAAGCTTGGTCCAAAAATAACAAAGATAGTCTTCCAACCTGGAGAAGGAAGGAGATGCAGGTTTTCAACACAACCTATGTATCAGAGTTTAACATGGCCATCTTTGTGGTTAACCTATGTATCGGAGTTTAACCTAGTTTTTGATATCAACCAGAGGCTCTAAAAAAACCTGCAAGAGCATCAATAAATCCTTACTGACATTCTATAAATTAGAGAGCTATATTGATATTAATAACCAAAGATATTAACATCCACAATGAATAAAAGCTCTGAAAAATATTTGAACGACTGGATGAAACAAAAAGTATATACAAACAAGATAAGTCATAATTGGTTGTAGAAATATTAAAAGATGAAATCCTTTTGAATTATTAATGTATGGAGCGATAAGTTTTGGCTTAAGCCCCTTTGTGAGTAGGTCCGTGGTGCTTTACAAAGCTTGTAAAAATAAAACTTCTGCCTAAGTCCCTCCCTTTCAGAGAAGCTGCAGTTACACATAGGGCATAATGTTTTAGCATTACACATAGGCAGGCAATAGTTCTGTGTCTGTGTCGTGGTAACCATATCATGTCATATCATATTGGTGTCTTTGCAACATGAGTGGCTGGCATGGCAATAATTTTGCTACAAACTGGTTCTTTTGATTTCTTGAGGATTGTATGAAGGAGGGGACATGTTCTGTCAACAATCAAGTTTTTGAATATGGTTGGTTATATAGATAGTTTGAACATAGAAAGAAAAGATTGAACAAAACAAGTCCCTAATTTTAACATTGAAAAATTTGGGATAACATAGAAACATATGTACATAGAGACACACCATAGTAAGTTCTATGCTCCACGAAAAATCCCTCTTGGCCAACCTTGTATTGTATTTGGAATGTTAAGTCCCAAAGGTACTAAGCCACTAAAACTACAAGAGTATAACATATATAAGAAGAATTGTCATAAAGATCAAAATTGATATTCTATTTTCTGTCTTTTTACATTAAGTTTCTTCAAATTATAATTAGAAAACTCAAACAACCATAACTGCAGGACCAACGTAACTCTATTGTTAATCTTCCAATAACTACTCATTCATTGTACTAAGACTATTATTTTTTAGCAATAAAATGATTCAGAGTTGACATTCTATTGCAAAATTTTGTTTTCTCAATATTGTACCTAAAAGTTTATGTCCTTGTGTAAAATGTATGTGTCATTGATACGTCTCTCTACCCAAGTACAGGGGGGTAGAGGCCTGTGCATACGATTAAGTAAAATGGGGCTGTAGGTATCAGTTCAGAGAGGGGTATGTTCCTGTGAACTGACAAGCAGTTGGAGGAGTTTCCAGGTTAAGGGGCCTAACTACCTGTGCACTTGATGCACAGGTCATGGCAAACAGTAGGTAGTTAAAGGAATGGGGGAAAATAAAATTGGGCTTTCTTGTAAGCAGTTGGCAGTAGGTATTTGAAGGGGGTTTTGGCAACTGCCATAGGGGGAAAGACTTGGGTTGCCCCCTCTGTACTTGGGTGTGCACATGTAGGAGTACCAGTGTAGTAAAACAGTACAGGGATAAGGAGAGGGTATCAGTACAGGTGCAAGTTGCCTGTAGAAAGATAAAGGGGAGGTTCCAGTTTGGGCACAGGCCATGTTGGCCTGTGCAGTAGGAAATAGGACTAGTATCAGTAGGGAGATTGGGGGAAATTCAGTGTTCAGGTAATTGACATTAGGGAAGAGGAATAGTAGGAATTCCTGTTCAGGAAATTAGTATAGGGAATGGTCAGTTAGCAAGGGGAAAAGAGCAGAGCAGTGCACAATTGCACTGTTTCAAGTTAAGGGGAGCATTGGCCTGTGCTCAGGAAGTCAAGGTTGGGGGTGTACAGGCTTAGAAAACCTGTACAAGTGTGAAGGACCATATTAGGAGAAGTTGTATAGCAACTAGAGGGAGGAGAACATGGTTCAACAGCAGCAGATCAAGACTGATTGGCCATATCTGCATTTGATCAAGAGGAGGGGAGTTATGTTTGGGTAATTGGCAATTAGGAAGAGGGGTTAGGAGTATCAGTAGAAGACTGATAGGAAAGGGTTCTTCCTATCTGTGCAGGTAACAGATTGATAGGGAATGGAGTGCAGCAGGTAAGTTTGGAGTCGGGTAGCCTGTGGGGGTTCCAGTTTTAGTAGGGGAGGATTTGGACAGTAGATGGTATTTATTGGTATCTATAGGTAAGGTTTGGGGGAAATATAGGCAATAGGTAAATAGGAAAAACATGTGCATGAGTGCACAGGTAACTGTTGTTAGTAGGGAATAGAGGAATTGAGATTAGCAAGAGAGGGGGGGGGGAAGGGGGTTGGGGGGCTTAGATAGGTTAGAGTTTGGGGTTCTCCCTATCAATTGGGCAGTAGGCAGTTAGACAAGCCTATGGGCTTGTAACAGGAAGAAATAGCAGTAGATGGTCCTAGATAGGTGTCTAGGTGTCTAGGTAGAACTGTGCAGACATAAGAATACTGGACACTCCATATGATACCATCAATTATTTCTATTTTTGTACTTACCATCAATTATTCCTATTTTGATCTTGATACACTAATTTTTTTTATCCAAACAACTTGATACCATATTTATATGCTAACTTTCATTTTTGATGTCCATGATAGGTCATTTTGTTTCGGGATTGTAGTTGTGGTGAGCAGCCAACAAAGTTACTAAATTTGGTTGTTAAGGATGGATAAAACCTGGATTAGTTATCCAAGGTCCTTCTATTTTTTTTGATATTTATTTACTTTTAAGCTATCAGATATATGAATAATAACATAAATCATAGCTTTCTTTTTCTATTTGTAGGACCAGTGATGAGTACCTAGAAGGAGTGAGAAAATTTATAGCAAATGCTAAGAAGTATGCTAGGAATCCTGATAGGATTGTATGTCCTTGTAAAGGTTGCAAAGTTGAAAAGTCACACGAAAATGATTTAGCATATGAACACTTGGTCCGATTTGGTTTTGATCCTTCATATCAGCTTTGGGTTCTCCACGGGGAACATTCAAGTTGTTTTGAACAAAATGAGGATTTTCAGTTGCCGGATGCTCATAGAATGTACCATGATGCATACATTCCTTTTGGTGGAGATGCAGAGGCTACTGATGGAGTAAATATGAGTGCATATGAGGTTTTTAGAAAAAAGTTGGAAGAGGCTGAAGCTCCATTGTATCCAAGTTGTACTAAGTATACAAAGATATCAGCAATTACTACTCTTTACAAGCATAAGGCTACTAATGGGCTGTCAGATAAAGCATTTAATGAACTTCTTGAGATTTTGCAGGATATGTTACCAGAGGAAAACAATATTCCAGATTCTTTATACACGGTAAAGAAGTTTCTAAAAGAGTTTGATTTAGGATATGAGAAGATACATGCTTGTGTTAATAATTGTTGCTTGTTTAGAAAAGAGAAAGAGCATTTGGAGATATGTCCCACATGTGGTTCTTCACGATGGAAAGTAAACACACGCACAAGCAAGATCAGGAAGGGAGTGCCTGTTAAGGTTTTGCGATATTTTCCAATAATACCAAGATTGAAAAGGATGTTTATGTCAAAAGATAAGGCAGAATAATTAATTTGGCACTCTACCCACCACAGTCAAGATGGAACGATGTGCCATCCAGTAGACTCGGTCGTATAGGATTCTATTGATAGAAAATGGCCCAATTTTGCTTCAGATCCAAGAAATCTCAGGCTTGGACTATCATCGGATGGTTTTAATCCTTACAAAAACCTCAGTACCCAATACAGTATGTGGCCAGTCTTGTTGTGTATATACAACCTGCCCCCCAATATGTGCATGTCGCAAGAAAATTTGATGTTGACTTTACTTATACCTGGCAAAGATGAACCTGGAAATGACATTGATGTATACCTTGAACCACTTATTGATGACTTGAAGGAGCTTTGGTCCAATGGCGTGGAGGCATATGATGCATTCACCAAGTCTGCATTTAATCTGAAAGCTATTTTGATGTGGACAATCAACGATTTTCCAGCTTATGGTAATTTTGCGGGTTGTACAAAAAAAGGAAAGCTTGCATGTCCTGTATGTGGTCCTAATACATGTTCACGATATTTAAAGAAGTCACATAAAACTGTGTACATGTCTCACAGGCGATTTCTTCCACCTAATCACTTGTGGCGTGATAAGGCCAGGTGGTTTGACGGAAGTAAGGAAAAAGGACTCCCACCAAGACCATTGACTAACAATGAAATATTATGTGCCGTAAATGAAGTTCAAAATGTCTGGGGAAAGAGCAAGAAAAAGAAAAGAAAGAAGAACGATCCTCCAAAAATGTGGAAAAAGAAGTCAATTTTTTTCCAATTGCCATATTGGGAGGTAAATTATTTTTTTACTACAATAGTCATTTTTTACTTAGTTATATTATAAGAGATTAATATTTATTACGAACTTAGTGCAATTTTTTGATTGCATCACAGGGTATGCTGTTGCGTCACAACTTGGATGTGATGCATATTGAGAAGAATGTTTGTCAAAGCATCTTAGGAACACTATTGAATATCAAAGGACATACGAAAGATGGATTACAGTCTCATGGAGATTTAGCAGACATGAATATTAGGTCTGACTTACATGTAGAACCAAAAGGGCAAAGATTTTTCCTTCCTCCAGCATCTTACACACTATCAAAAGATGAAAAACAAATCTTTTGTAAGCGATTGTCTAATTTGAAGTTACCTGATGGTTATAGTTCAAATATTAGCAATTGTGTCAAGTTGGAAGAATGCAAGATTATTGGTCTCAAGTCCCATGATTATCATGTTTTAATGCAACAATTGTTGTCGGTTGCTTTAAAAGGACTTCTTCCAGAGGGACCAAGGAAGGCAATCTTTCGTTTGTGTTCGTTTTTTAATGAACTCTGTCAAAGAGTGATTGACAAAAATAAATTGGAAGTATTAGAGGATGAAATTGTGGAGACAATATGCATGTTGGAAAGGTACTTTCCTCCAGCTTTTTTTGATATCATGGTTCATCTGACAATACATTTAGGACGAGAGGCTAGATTATGCGGGCCGGTGCATTATCGATGGATGTACCCTTTTGAGAGGTATGCAATAGAACTTTGTTATAATTTTAGAATTTATAGTTTATACAATAAATTCCTAAATCAGGTCATTGACCATTTATATTTTTCTCTCCTTGTTTGAATCTCCAACAGATTTATGAAGTATCTTAAGGGATTTGTTAGAAATCGTGCTCGACCTGAAGGATGCATAGCAGAATGCTATCTTGTGGATGAATGCGTGAGATTCTGTAGCGAATACATGCCACAAGCAGCAACTTTGGGTATAAAATTAAATCGAAATGAAGACTTTGAGGATGACGCAATTATAGAGGGGCGCCCAATTTCTAAAGGAGAAGTAATTACATTGTCAAGTGAAATATTGAAGGCTGCTCATCTTTATGTTCTTCTAAATAGTGCAGAAGTTGAACCATATATTCCGTGAGTATACTACCAACACATTTCAATAGTAGAAGTTGCATCGAGGTTATATATATATATATATATATATATATATATATATATATATATATATATATATATATATATATATATATATATATATATATATATATATATTACTAACTATATAAACTTTGATGTCTGTATTAGATTACACATGGAAGATTTAAAACGTGCTGATCGGCGTTTGTTACGGGATAATACTTTGTTGCAGAAGAGACATTTAGAAACATTTATATCGTGGATGTCAGAGAAGGTCAGACACACACACACACACGTATATATATAGAAGGGGCAAATTTTAATGCTAGTTATGCTTTTACAGGTTAATCTTGAAAGTCCAACGAGCACAATATCGGATACACTTAGATGGCTCGTGCAAGGGCCTAGACGTGTCGCAACATCGTACTTGGGTTATGTGATCAATGGAAAATGCTTTCATACAACAGAAATTGAGAGATCCACTCAAAATTATGGTGTTTATATAGAGGCTGAGACTATATGTAGATCCAGTGCCAGGGACACAACGCAAGTTGTTGCAAATGTTTCTTACTATGGAGTTATAAGAGATATTTTGTTGTTGGACTTTAACACATTTCGAATTCCTATTTTTCGATGTGATTGGACCAACATTGTTGGTGGTATAAAGAAAGAGGATGGATTCACCTTAGTTAATCTTCATGAAGGATCAAGTAAAATAGGAAGAGATCCATTCATTCTTGCATCACAAGCAAAGCAAGTATTTTACTCTAGAGAAAATGAAAGATCAAATTGACATGTAGTATTAAAGGCACCACCAAGAGGCTTTCATGACTTGGCTACCTTTGATGAAAGTATTTATATGTCATATGCTCCACAAGATGTTTCTGCGCTTGTGATAGACCATAGGGATGGTGATGAGCAGTACAAGAGGAGGGATTGTGAAGGTCTTCTTGTGTCACTATAGTAGATGGGGGTGTAATAGAGATACTCTTTTTGAGTAATCTGTTTTTTTTTCTATTTTGGACAAATGTGTCATCTAACTTTTATGTTTATTTGTTAAAATTTGGATGGGAGTCAATGTTTTATCTTTGCCATATGTTTATTGATTTCCATACTTGTGCAATGAGTTGTTAAAATTGTATGTTTATCTGTTAAGATTGATTGTGAATTGCTCTTCGTGAGATTTGGAGTACCCAGTATTTAGAATTGTATGTTTATCTTTGCCGAATAATAAACAATGCTCAAAACTGCAATTCAGATGTTCTTGGTTGGAATTTATAAATCTGAGACCGAATAATAAATAATGCTCAAAACTGAATCTGAGACCGAATATATGATCATTATTACTTGTGTTGGAATTTATCTGGATTTTTGGCAGTTTCCTTTAAGATGTCGGGTGTTCTTTTTCCCTCTTGTATGCATCATTTTGTCATTGACTAAAAATTCATCTTCATTTACTTGGTTGTGTAGCATTCAAACTGCAAGTCATTCCATAACTCCGGAAAATGTCGAAAGGCTCAGACAAACAAAAGAAGGCAATGGAGTGCAGGTTTGATTGTTCGTCTTTCCTTAGCATAAAGAGTGATTAACAAATCCCTTGTGGGATATCAGCCAATCTGAATTTCCTTAATATCTGCTACTATCAGTCTATTGTTTTTCATTGTTTTTCATGTTGTTTTTCATGTTGTTTTCCCTAAATGATGAAATCAAATTCATTATCAAGTTAGAAATAGTTCATTGTTAGAATTTCCTTAATCTGAAATCAAATTCATTATCAAGTTAGAAATAGTTCATTGTTTTTCATGTTGTTTCTCCTAAATGATGATTTTGACAAACTTTGAGAAATGAGAGTTCCTGAATATATCCTCGTTGTTTCTCCTAAATAGTTCATTGTTTTTCATTATCAACACTACAAGAAAATACACTTTTTGCAGCAAAAAAAATTGTTGCAAAAGATAATTGTTTGGGTATCAGACAACATTTGGTAATCTACTTTAACCTTGCAATCCAGTCCTAATTGTTTGGGTATCAGACAGCATTTGGTAAGTGCACCTACATATCATCAAAAGAAAATATCGATACAGATGTATACAAGTGGTGTAAGAGGCCCAGATAGAAACGTGTATGACCTGTTGTGGATCTGAACCATAGTTCAAAATTGGAACAATTGGTAGAAATCCACCTAAACTCCGAGTCTTTGAGCATCCTATTTGGTCAGCTATTGTAGCAAATTTGAACAGGATTCAGTAAAACCCAAGGACCTTTTCTCAACTCAGTCCGACTGCATAGAGGTTTAAACTTTCTTGTTTACTTAAGTTTATAGATATAGTTCTCTTTTTTTCTGCAATTCATTCATCGTCTGTCCCTATGCAATTTCTCCACTTTATGCTCTCTATCCCTCCATTCACACGAGTCCACATGTTTGCAGACAGTCGAACACATACACAATCGTACGCACAATGGATATCATTAGGTTGTTTATTTGTGAGTTTTACATGGCTCCGTTCTTCATGTATTTTGTCTGTTGAACTTAGTCGAGGGCTTAGGGCTATATCTTTTCTGATTAATTGTCTAGATTAACATTTACTATAATATGGTAGATTATTGTCTATTTGTGCCAAGTACATAATTCTATTAAATATTTCTTTCATTTTGTATGCTGTTCCTGAGTTCCTTATTTGCTTTTTGAAGTTATTATGTACGACATGTAGTTTTGATTTTCAGATACTACCCAGATACTACTTCCAGGATCAAGAAATTGTGATCCCCCCAAATTCATATATTCGAGAACTTTGGAGATCCGCATGATGATGAGAAGCCTCATCCTGGTTACATCCCCCTGGTTCATCCACAGAAATTGAACATGGCCTAAGTGCACCTACATAACAGTATATATAATCCATAAAATGTTTCTCCATCAGCCCATAATTTTTTGATATTTCCATTTTCCATTTACTTACAAATGATGGGTTTTGAAGCATATAATTGATGGATTCATATATAATGGCTAAATGGAATATTGCCAACTTAATAGACAAGTTGAAAAAGAAGGCTCAAACATATGACCTGGAGTAACTAACAGGTTGCTGAGAATTCAAATAGAATTTCTGTTGCAGAGGTAGGTAATATTTCCCTCTCTATATTCGTCAGAACTTCCATTGTATCGTAAACTATTGATGCAGATGCAGCAGTATATATAATCCATAAAAATGTTTCTCCATCAGCCCATAATTTTTTGATATTTCCATTTCCCATTTACTTACAAATGATGGGTTTTGAAGCATATAACTGATGGATTCATATATAATGGCTAAATGGAATATTGCTAACTTAATAGACAAGTGGAAAAAAAGGCTTAAACATATGACCTGGAGCTACTAACAGGTTACTGCTTTTCAGGAAGTCAAGGAATTCTATATATGTATTGAATTCCAGGAATTGTCCTTTTTTGACGTGTTGGCTATACATTGTTCAGTAGTATACTATATGCAACATCTCCCTCCACCACATCATTTCCTAGATCTTGGTAGTTGATTTCCTACCACTTTTTATGTCTTGTAGTGAATATGGTACCATTTTGAAAGTTAAATTTGTAACTCAGGACTTAGGCTTCAAGTTAGGCTTCAATCGCCATGGTAGGGCTCATTCAGTTGTTTATAAACAGGACTTAGGCTTCAAGTTAGAAATTTTCCACACTCTAATAACTTCTATCCATATATAGACCATAAAAAACACTAATCTCTTGCTGCCAGAAACTATTCCAGGCCTTATTAGTTACTTTTGACATTCTCTGTTTTAATATTTTGGTTATGGAATTACCAATGATATTAGTCTATTTGTTGTATAGTTGTAATGTTATACTTACAGATGACATGATGACACTTTTAGAACAAACGTTTTAATTAGCAACTCTGAATGGATTCAATATTTATACTAATTTAATTTATTTTTCTCAATTATAGAGATATGGCGAGGAAATTACCATGTGTCATTTATGATAGTCCACCTATCTCTAGGCTACCCCATGATAGTTCTGATGAAAATACTGATTCTGCGCCAGAAGAAAATACTAGTACTGGTGGTAAAGAAAAGAGAACCAGAGGAAAAACAAAAGTCCCTGTTATTGCAGTTGGTGAGAAGAACTGTATAATGATTGAGTGGAATGAATATGGACAACCCGTGGAAAAAAATCAGTTAGTTTCAGTACGACTGTTGGGTGTATTGTTCGAGAGAATGTTCCAATAAATATAAATACATGGCACAACGTAGATAAGAGAATCAAAGAAAAATTATGGGGTTTGACGATGGTATGTACTATATTTATGTATTTTATTTTTGTTCCTTGTAAAACATTTAGTCAAATTACTTATCCTTGATTTTACTTGTAAATGTAGCAAAAATATGTTATTGAGGATTGTTACAAGAAGTTCATCCTGCGTTTGATGGGGAAGTCGTGGCAAAATTGGAAATCCTCTCTATCTAGAAGCATAAGAACAGTTGTAGATGCTGGTATGGATGTATCTCGGCGTATTACCTTCCTCAAACCGGAGGAACCTACAGACCGTGAGTGGGATGAATTTGTAAAGATTCGCACCTCAGATAAATTTAAGGTAAATTTCAAAGCTAAGTGCATTTGAATCATATGTATTGTATTGAAGTTGTAATACAACTTATTTTGTGTAGGAAATAAGTAAAACAAAGCAGGCTGCAAGGGCAAAATAGATGATACCTTATACTCTGAGCCGTAAAGGTTATGCAAGATATGAGCATGATTGGGTACTTGTTTTTAATTTTGATATCTTTAAAATTCTCTTGCATGCAATAAACTTGCTATATTTTAATTAATGTTTTAATTTAATTTTTGTTAGAAAATTGAGAATACGGGCAAATCTATATCGAGGGTAGACTTATGGATCGAAGGACATAAGAAAAGGAAGGGAGAGAAGAGGGGAGAACCAATCAACGATGCTGCAGAGAAGGCAATTGTATGTAATTAAAACTTATTTGTCTCAAATTTGTTATTATATTGTATTTTTAATATTTTCTTAGTATGCTAATACCCTTTACTTTTTAGTTTGAAATGCAAAAATATAAAGAGCTTCAAGACAGCGAGAATTTGACCTCCATAAATGAGGATCCAGTGAGCAAGTATTTTGGTCCAGAACGCTCAGGTTCTGTAAGAGGGCTTGGATTTGGAGTTACCCCATCTAGGATAGAAGCCCAATTACAAAATAAATCATAGATGCAATCTGTTATGAATGAGTTAAATGAGGTTCGCAAAACTCAATATCTTACACAAAAAGTTTTAAGAGAGCTTAAACCAGACATGGTAAGTTGTGATAATTTAATATTCAACTCTATTGTTTTTCTAAAAATTATGCAATCTTGAGGTTCATAGAACTCAAGTTATGATATTGTTTTACAGTTTCTAGAAGAGCCTAGTAATGAAAGAGTGTTGCCATCTCTCTCAAGCCGACAGGTATATTTTGTGGTAATTCTATTGATATTACACAATAAAATATTAAATTTACTTTTAGCTTCTTGTTTCATTATAGTCCCAACAAGGGAGCGTGAATGCTAGTGATGATAGAAATCTTGTGGGCGCTAAGTGCAAACTGTTAAATTGGACCGCCACAGGGCAGGTGGTGGCAAAGGCTGAAATTGCTTCCACAGATTCTACTTCAATGGTACATTATGGTATACTTGGGCCAGATTGCTACAAAGTTTGGGTTAAGGAAATTTTGGTTCCAAATGTTACTTTGTTCCGAGCCTCAAGAGAATTTTTTACCCTTGATGATGCTATAGGAAGTACAATTGCTTGGCCACACAAGTATATTACTATTGAAGAGATTCAGGTAATTATATTACTTGACCGGTTATAGTGTACAATGTCCAAGTTAAAACTATATGAGCTTATTTAGTTTGTCCTCTTTTTTTCTATAAGATTATGCATGTTTCCTTTGATTGTTAATAAACCAACTGTGGTATTGTTTCTTCCTACTATACTACTACAAGAAAAATAATTATTCCCAACGTTTTATTAACGTCGGCAAAACTGTGCAAAACGTTGGCGTAGGTGTTACCGACGTTTGTTCAACACTTTATGCAAACGTCGTCGTTACTCTAGTTGGCAATTTACGACGTTTACACAAAATGTTGTCATAGGGTTTAGACGACGTTTGCAACGACGTTTATAAACGCCAGTAATTGCTCTATGATGTTTACAATATTCCCAACAGTTCTCACCAAAACGTCGGAAAACACAACTTATTTCCAACGTTTTTTGAAACGATGGATTTTTGCCAACCGTTTCGGAAAAACGTTGGATTTTGATTTCTCAACCATTTCCGACAAATGTTAGGTTTTGTGTTACCAACCTTTTTCAAAAACCGTTGGATTTTTTTTTTCTAACGTTTTCCAAATACGTCGGGAATGGTATTTTTTTTGGATGCCACTTTCCCAACATTTTACCAAAATGTTGGAATTTATGCTCATATGTGACAATTTAACAAACACGTCATTAATTTAACGACTTTCCCAACATTTTTCTAACCATTAGGATTTGTTACAAAATTAGTCAAGAATATCTTCCACAATCACATATGATATAGATGTGCACAAATATTATTTGATATAAAATTTTACATGTCATCACAAATATGTAAATGCATCCACAACCAAACAATCGTCCAAAATATTAATATAAAATCATTGTAAATCAAAATTTTGTTTGTGTCAAAAGTCTACATATCTTTACTCATCCTCCCAAATACAAGTTCATCCAAAATAAAACAAATTAGACAATCTTCGTCAATACACATAAATGAATTAACCATGTAGAGAACCTGTAAAAAAAAGAAAAGAAAACTATTAAAATTGGGACATACAAGTCAAAAATGAATGTTTTTTAAGACTTGCCGTGCGAGTTGACCTTTTCATCTAATAACTAGTTCTTTCTCACCCTCTTCACAGCCATAATGTCCTGAATTAATGGACACAACAAAAATAAGTAACCAAAAATGAGAAAAATGTGGAGAGACGACTATCGATGAACAAATATGTTGGTCAGTCAAATGTAAGGAGAGGCGCCAAAATATGCGCAAATATGGTCAGTAAAATATGTGAGGCACCAAAATATGATGTAAAATATTTTATATTAATATGATGTGGGCAATGTAATATATTATGGGATGCAAGGAGGCACCAAAATATGATGTAATATGATGTATTTTAGCATTATTGATATGCTGGTCAGTAAAATATCAATGATATTTTACTGAGCACATGATGTGGATCTTTGTCAAATGCAAATACAATATATCAATATTCTTGGACCTCAATTTTCATCCTTTACATACTCGGATACTCTATCCAATCCATCACAATACTAAGTTGTTGCTTGACCTCTGGTGTTAATACATTGATGATTGGAAATCCAACTCCATTTGCTAATACTCACTTCATAGTCCCAATCCAAAAAACAACAATCACAAGGTTTCCAAATTTCTCAAAGATAACAGTGAATAGTTTACACTCATTTCCTAAAGGATCCAGGCATATCTAGATTGCAGGGTGGTTGGGAGTCAGACGAGACGATAACTCAGGCGACATCGCGGAGGCGTTGGAGGGGCCCGAGTGCAAGAAAAAGTCGAGGTGGGAAACTTTAAAATTTAGTCCATCATCATTTTCGTATTTATGGATTCTTGGTACTAATAAAATTGTTTGTATTCTTGTAACTACAGGATGTTCTTGGTAAATGGGAGTACAAGAGTAGGGTGATAAACATGTCAGATACGTAAAATTGAAGGGAGAATAAATATGCATATACACAACTATCAAAATGAAATCCATCCTTTAGGTGATATCTGAGCATTTCTGTTAAAGGAAAAAAAAAATATGTTGCTGTGATAAACATGGTTCTATTAGTAACATTATGTCGATTGCAACATTTGTGTCAGATTGAGCTGTGAATATTGAGAGAAAGTTAGGTTTGTGTCTATTAACTGGAGGAGAAATCCCAGGTGCCTTTAGGCATATGAATCCCAGTGACAAGTAAATCACAAACTAATTTGCTTCCTTTTATATTATTTATTATAAAAATGAACAATATAGTCTAGGAATTAGATTGTTCCGACAATTTGAAAAGAGTGATTTGTAAAGTAAATTCTCTCTTGATATCAAAGTTTCAGAAAAGAAAAGGAAAAAGGAAGGATTCCCCCAGCATCCATACATTGGCAGGTTGCCCTAATGAGCTAAAAATGATGATTTTAAGCAACTCTGACATTGGGATGTGGCACTGTGTTGATTTTTTCCCGTTTCAATTACAACTGGAGCTCTAATGGATGGTTTGCAGTAGTGAATGTCAAAAGAAGACGCATGGCCAACATCAGTAATGCAGTATTGAAAGGAGCTAGAGAAGCAAATACAAACCTAGGTAGTGGATTGTTGCTCCCTGTTTGGTATTAAGTTGAGAATTTTAGATGTTTGACAATTAGCCATCCTGGTATTAAATGTTGTCCGACATTTCATTTTGAACGTACCAAAACAACACCGGCGTCAAAAAATGTTCTTTGTAGTTCTGGAAATAATTACCAACATGTTGGGACAGTAAGTCATGTGAAAAATTGGCTAGAATATTTTTCTCTACGTAAACTACCACCTTCTCTCCCTGAATGGGTGTACTCAGCAATAGTTGGAATTATCATCAAACTATCAACAAAGAGCTGCTAGCATGCAACGAGATTAAAAAAAAATCTAACCTCACAATAGTTTCGAAGCTGAGATCGTGGTATGGTGTGTGGTTGTGCCGGCTTTGGTCGTTGCAGTTGCGCCTGCTTTGGTGGCTGCAATTATGTTTGCTTTGATGGTTGTGGTTGTCTTTTTGATTGAACCTCTGATTGGAAACGCGTCGTCTGATGCAATATTGGTGGTGATGTGATTGGCTAAAAATTGTTATCCAAAAACTAACATCATAAGTACAAGAAATGTTACATGTAATCCATAAAATAAATTTAGCTCATGTATATCTACTAATCAATAAATTCTAACCTGTTCTGTGCCAGAAGATACATCTCATGGAGATTGTGAGAAAGTACCTATATCACGCATATGACTCTCAAGAAAATTTCGTATTTGAGCTTCCATTCGATCACTCATCCGAGATTCCACAACAGATAACTTTTTTTGCATCTGGAGTTCCATCTGCTCTTTCATTTCAGTTTGTTTTCTCTCATTTTCAGCCATCATCTCACGTCGAACCCTCTCATTTTCAGCCTCCATTTCACGTCGCAGCTTCTCCAACTCTTGTTGATGTTGTGTCTCAATCTCCCTCCTCTCGTCCTGGGACAGTTTATGTGATGGTCCAAATACCATAGTCGGGGTGGCACCAAGCCCATATGTCCCCACACGACCATGCCTATCACGTCCCATAACTTGTCCATATCTGTCATCGCGTGCAACACCGATCTCTGGATTTTGCGCTTCTAGTTCATCCATCTCTTGCTGCAAATTCAACCCAAGTTCATATAAACATAGCTACCGTTTAGCTAAACATATAAGAAGTGTAAATAATATAAAAGAAAATTAGGTGTAACATCATACAATTGCCTTAGCTGCTATTTCATTTACTGGCCCTTTTCCCTTAGTTGAATGTGTCTCCTTGTATACCATCCTACGAGTTGGCTCGTATCCATTGGATTTAGCCAGCTATAAGTACAAAGTATCAACATGTTATATTATACTAATAAACCTGCTTTCTTGGCACATTAAAAAAATGAATGAATAAATGAAATAAATTTGTTCTACCTTATTTCTAACTTCAGCATGAGGAGTTCTACCAGATGTGTGTGGTGTTGTCAACTATTCACGAATGGCTTTATTCTTTTCACTTTTAGCCTATTACAAGGAAAATACAAATATACAATCAAATATTATGATAAACTGAAAAACAATGCTTTCATAAATATAAATATACCTTTCCCTTGTCAGAATCCCAATAATAGATGAGTCTTGGCCACTGACTTTCCTCGACCCTTGGGGGACAATGCTTCAACCGTTCCTCATTCGTCTTATACTTAGTATAACCATGGCGCTTTACTTCAGCCTTCCACTCCTTCCATTTTCTTCCGACAGACGCCATCATAAATTTTCTCATCTGATCCGTGGCATTTGTATTTTCCTATTTAATTAAAATGTTAAGAACAAAAGTCACATGTAAGTAATATTGCTAGGTGGCTATTCATATACTTCACCTTAATATTAGTCCAAATTGCGTCCTTCCCAATGTCAGGTACATGTCTCCAATCAAGGTAAGTTAAAGGTGCTAGATGGCCATTTCGTGCTAGAACACCTAAATTTAAAGCAAGTCTGGAACATATTTTCTCAATTGGTTGGCCAAGATTATTCACTTGAATCTCTAGAATGCCACCATCGTCGGCCCATCCACTATGCATTAAAGTGGGGCCACGAACTCGTCTTTGCTCCTCCTGGCTAGTATTGGGGTCTGTGTATCAAATAGGTCAACAGAAAAATAATCAATGCACTATAATATTAAAACCCATGAAGTTTAACTTCAATGATATTAATATCACAAATATGTTTAATGTTAAGATCATTATTACCTGTAAATTGATCTTCTAATTGTTCGTTATTTTCGAACAATGCTTGCTCATGCTCTTGTTCTTCAGTAATAGTAGGAGGTGGCCAATTCAATGGAGGATCGACCATAACAGTATTGGCATCTACTTGCTCATGTTCCTCATTAACAGTAGGAATAGCTCCTCTATTATTTTGGTTGCGTCTATTTGTCATGGGAATGTAGCTCAATTTTGATCAAAGAATCAATAAATGAAAATGCATGAAATTTACATTAAAGAATCAAATTATTACCTGTAAAATGCATGAATATTATTTCTTGAGAAATGTATTGCATCACAGATTAGATAATAGATGAACCAGGAGAAATTTACTTACATCAAAGAACACAATATTAAGGTTGGCGTGGCGATCGTTCCTATCAATACAGTCAAAGCTCTGTGGAAACTGCACATAACAAACTTTTAAAGATGCAACAAGGTATCAATGTCAAAGTTAAGTTGCACAATGCAGTAGCAGCAACAACAAATTGGGTTCATGTGTATGAGTGTTGAGATACCAAGCGTATCAGTGTCCTGCATCTAGGTGTGTTCTTGAATAGATATGGGTCAAAATACAGGATGCAGAGTCTAATAAGCCTCCTTGAATTCTTTAAGACAATATCTAGGTGTGTTCTTGAAAAATGATAAAGACAAGAATAATTTCTCATTTTCATTTTTATGATACAGAGAACATATTTGTGACAGAAATGATAAAAATGAAACAACCTAGATATTAGATAATAGATGAACCCATATAAAAATATAGGAAGCAGAGTCTAACAAATAATAAAGACAGTTTAGATAATAGATGAACCCATATAAAAATGAAAAATGTATTATCCCAGGAAAATACAGGAATCCATATAAAAATGATACAGAGAACACAATATCTAGGTGTGTTCTTGAATAGATAATAGATGAACCAGGAGAAACTGGCATCACAGATTAGATAACAGATGAACCCATATAAAAATGAAATACAGGAATCATACATTTCGTTAAGACTTTATCATGCATGAATATTATTTCTTGAGAATTTGTCATGGGAGTGTATCCATGTAGTACTGATACATGATAAAGTCTTATTACTGCTACATAAAAATGAAAAGTGCTATATACCATATAAAAATGAAAACTGCTACATACCACATAAAAATGAAAATTGCATTAGCTACATGATAAACTTTTTCCATGATACAGCATGCAATCAAGAGAAACGGTGCCAGAGGTCCCCTACCACATAAAACTTTTTCCATACCATATAAAACTTTTTCCATGATACAGCATGCAAACAAGCCTTACTTTCTTTAGCCTTACTTACTTTCTTCATGAAATGGTGCCAGAGGTCCCCTACAAGAATGTCATATAGAAAAAAAAACTGATACTTCCACACACACATTATTCTCCACCATAAGTGCTTGTCAAGATATCCACAGAATCATATCAGTAATGTTTTTGATCAAATTCTACAGTGTGTTTTCAAATTAACATGGCCGAGTTTATCTTATTAGCATCACTTTCTTTGGAGCATTCGAGCTCTTGGGCTTGCAATATATGGCTGGCAAGGAGTTTGAATAATGTGAAGCATGAGTTCCATGAGTTATTGTTCACGAATCATACATGAGTCATGCGCACTTGCAAGGTATCAGAAAATAATACGACTCTGAACCATCTTAACGAATCCAAGGCTTCATAAATTAAGGACAATGTAAAATAGATCGTGCTCGTGTGTCGTGGACATTGCAGAGAGATATTATACGGCACACAACAATTGACATACATTAAAGGAACAAACTCTCTCTGAGTAGTTCATAATTTCAACCTATTCCCAACATGCAATTTCACAACTAATCTCACCTTGTCAACTTCCCAAATGCAGCAAGTAGCTGCAATGGTCAGCTAACATAAAAAAAGTCAAGAACAAACTCCCAAGAATTGGGTACATAAGAAAACACATAGATTTCCTCAATGCCAGACTCCCTCAATGCCTTGCTACTATTTATGTAATTGGCTACTAACAGTTGTAAACTTCAACCAAAGCCACAGAGCAAATGAAAAAAAAAAACAAGACCAGACAAAAGTCACAAGGTGAAACTATTGTCAGCATGAATGTATCTTCATATTTAACAGAACCCCTGAAACCAACGATATTTAACAGAACAAATAATGTATCTTATTGTTTCAGTAGTGATCAGGGGCATACATAAGAAAAATTCAATTAGACTAGTACATGTTTCTAGAATTTCAAACAAAATTGCAAAGAAAAAGTATGGAGTCCATATTCCAAAAAACTGCAAACTTCAAAGAATCAAAGAATCAATCACATAAAATGAAATATATAATTTCCTAATCATCTTCATCATCCCTCCCACTTGTTTCCTCGTCAACTTCAACTCCATCAACACCTTGTCGAACCCAGCTAATGTCATCGTCACGTGTGAATGGTGACTCGTCCAAATGTTGCTCGCTCCATAACTCTGTTTGATCTGTCATATTTCCATGAGTTGTAAATTGCTCTCCAAATACATCAAAAAAGTCTCTAGGCTGTCTTAACAACTACATGCCAGTCATTGTCGACGGGGTCTTGTATATAAAATACTTGTTTTGCCTGAGATGCTAGTATAAAAGGTTCATCTGTTATTTGTTGTCGAGTATACAACAAACGATGGAAGTTTAGTGAAATGGGAACAAAAAAACAATATAAAATCAATACACAAGTACATATAAATATTCATGTGTTCTTAAACATCTAGAATTTTGTGAGAGAGCATACTCAATGCTAGATGAAAGATTATCCTAATCTAGTTCACTAGTCTTAAGTGCTTTAAGCAATGAAAAAAAATTCTTAATAGATCATCACCATAATAGAGGAGAAATAAAATAAAACAAAGACCCAAAATAAAATCAGTACACAAATTATAAGAAAAAGAAAGAAGTCGATTCAACTTGATTGTGAATAATTATATATATAGACAATAACAATTCCAAAAAGAAAATTTATCAAAAAAATAAGAAGAACATGATATAGGTTCGGGTCTAAAATAGGTTTTCCTAAAGCCATAAGTATATCGCTGGTATACCACCAATATAATGTGTTAACTTATTTATATATAGTTTTATATTGAATTAGGATATACTCCTTGTTTGAGAGTGAACTAGGGCATTAGAACTTTGACACTTCAAGGAGAGAGTATAAGTCAAAAGATATTATAGTTTCTGAGACTAGTTGTGGGAAAATGGTTTATCATTTAATGACCAACATTTTAAAGGAACCTAAAAAGCACCGGGCTTGTATTTAAACTGAATAACTTTTATATGTTACAAGTTCCTTTTTTCTTTTCAAATTTTACCTGATTGAACCCAATAGGGAGATTTCCTACTTTACATTATACCTTCAGTGGAGAATACTAACATACAATGAAATTAACTTAAAATTACTGTATGCATATAAAGTGTTTACTGTGTGGTATTTTGAACAACTTCTAATGTTATATTAGCATTTAGAAGACATGTGTAGTGAAAGAACTGTCAATATCAATCGATAAGGCATTCGCATGGGTGGCCACCAACCAAACTACTTCAATTTCTCATGGTTGGAAAAATGAACATTAAGAAATAGCCTCCACAATTCTTCGAAATATCCTCCACCACAGCCCAAATTATGTCCCTCGTGAAGTAGCCCAACCTAGGTCGAAGGCAATATACAATACATTGTATGCCAAGCAAACAAGATTCCAAGCACAAAAATTCAGTATTCCTTTGAGCCAATGCATTACAACCAGCTGCACAAATGGCTAAAGTGAAGCTCCTCTTTCTTAAATATCAATTAGACTTGACACAAATAGCAAAGATATATTTAAAAGCTCTGTCTCGAACAAGCCACAAATTAGAACAAATTAATTATAGATGTCTTCAACTTGTGAGGATCCTAGTTACTGACATCAATATGATTTTTTTTAATCATGGTTCAAAAGCTCTGTTTTGGACCATTCCACTTTCACTTTGGAATCCTTCGTATAAGTATCCGATTTAGAAGTGTGCGTAAATCTGTTAAAATTAGCATCCACTAGGGCGTAAATTATTTAGAAAGAAGAGTTCACTTTTAGAAAGCTAACAACATAGTTACTTTGTTAGGGTCAGAAAGCATGAAGGAGGAGGTCGGACTCCTTGTTTGTGGTTCCTTGAGGCCAATTTCAACTAAGACTGTATATATATATGAACCTATAGAAAAAAAGAGAAACAATATAACATACTTGGACGAACGAGAGGAGGTTGTAAGAGATGAGGTCTCGCGGCCCGGGGATCGACTTCTTGCGGCCGAAGGAGATGAGGACCTGGCTGCGCGGGGATCGACTTCTTGCGGTCGAAAGAGAAGAGGAAGGTGGAGAGATGATTTAGACTTCTAAATCGGTGGAGATGATTTAGGAGAGGAGGTTCTTCAATCGGCCGAACGAGAGGAGCGAGGTTCTTCAAAATAGGTCGAACGAGATGATTTAGACTTCTAAATCGGCCGAACGAGAGAAGGTTCTTCAATTTTTACTTCTCTAATTGGAAGAGAGAGGGTCTGGCAGACTTCTAAATCGGTGGAGAGATGATTTAGGAGGGAAATAATTTGGTTGTGGAGGGAACTAAAATTTTGGGGACATTATTTTTCCTTTGTCCGGCTGCTATATGTTTAACATATGGGACCCTATATTTGTTTATATATAAACCCCATAGCCTACCAACATTACCCTATAACAGACCAGACCCATGTATCATACAAAACCGACATTACCATATACAAACACCAGATTTTAATTTTGGTTTATGTCATTACACCTTACCATAAATGTTTTCCAACGTTTAGTGTAAAACGTTGGGTCAAATTGACTAAGCCAACTTAATCTTAAACGCCAAAAATAAACGTTGATAAATTACAAAATATTCGACATTTTTCCTAAGCATTGGTAAATTTAACGACGTTTAAACACAAAAGCAAATATTACTCAACGTTTACCTCAAAACGTCGCTATATGGGAGGAAAAAATGTTGCATAATTCCCAAATAGCCGACATTCTTGTTCAAACGTCGTAAAATTTCTTGACGTTAAACACAAACGCAGGTAATCCCCAACATTTTTTGTAAAACGTCGGTATTTAATGCTTGAACCGACGTTTGCATAAACGTCGGACGAAAAGAACGTCGGGATAGCTCTATTTTCTTGTAGTGTACTTTGTTATCTTTTTTCTTCTTCATCGCATAGTAATGATTATTCATGGATTCTTAAAGCTTCATGTGTGGATTTAGCTTCTTTTAATTGCTCAGTTTATTCATTTAACTTGACTAAAAGCCCCTAGTCATGTTGGCTAACACATATTCCCTCCTTACAAGAAAACACAAGCACAAACTTGGGTTACCTAGCATGCTATGTGCTCCGTTCTACACATCCTACATCACTAATAGTCCCTATACCTACTGCTCAACCTGTACCAGGAATCCCTTTCATATATATATGAGCATATAGAACTGACACCCTACCTGATTCCTAGAGCAGTGTATAATTATTGTTGTCCCAATATCTGTCCTTATCCACACTAGGTCCCTGCCACTTATTGGTGCAATTGCAGTGTTGGGATATTCCAACACCCAGTTTTCTGATACCTTGCAGCAATTTGTGCTGCTGCTGCCATTGCCTACAGCAAGTACCTGTTGTCCTGCAAGTTCCCTTGTCCAGGTTCATGTGATACTCTGCCCATGACACATACCCGGACCGGATACCAACTGATATCAATTACCCTTCCTCCTAATCTGCTACTTGGTATCTTGACACCCATGGTACATTTCTCAAGATTCCTACTGGATACAACCACCTGTTACTCTATATATTGCACACAAACTGAGAACTTGGTACACCTCTGCTCCTAACATTCCCACCCTCTAACTATACATTTGATACACCCTTAGATGCTATCCTAATATGCTGTTTCTTCTGCCAATACAGGCAGGTTCTCTTTCCCCATATTAAACATGCGGCTGCTATATTCTTAAGACCTAGACTATGGGTCATGATGCTACCAGGGTCGACTAGTTATCAATATCCATTGGATATATGGAACACTCATATAGCAGTATTTAATGGGTTACAAGAAGGTTCATAAATCAATATGTAATTGGTAACAAAGAAAAGGTTCCATCAGAGATGAGGACTTGATGTATCTCTGCTTCCTTGGTCCTATGGGTATGCCTACAGGACCCTACTCCTGTACTGCACTTTCTTGGATACGTACTTTACATTTCAACCTACAGGGAACACACATATATTAGCATGAGTAATTTCACTATTGGCCAACATTCTCCTGCATTTCCCAGTTTGGTTTCACACAGGAACCTTACTTGTCCTACTCTGATACCCTCTGTAATGTGTGCTACTTGATACCTTATGTGAAAACTGATGCTTTAGTACATTAGTTTGTAGACTGCTGCGTTAGTGCAACCTCGACTCCCTATTGCATACAAGTCCCTGTCCATACAGGGACAACAACTACCTGCCTACTGATACTTACTAAACACGGGGTATCATATGCTATAGGCATATGTAGAGAGGTAGCTCAACGTAGCAATCGGTTGCTTTGGTCTGAAACGAGCAGCTCTGACCCACAACAATTATTCTCAACTTTATTTGAGAGCTGAATATAATACAAAATCAAGATATAGCTCTGACAAGCTTGTTATCTGATTAGCTGGCCCATGCTTTTTTTGGTTATTCTGGGGCTGTGACTGAGGAGGACCACTTCAATCAAATGTTCTTTTTCCTGTTATTCATTGCGAAACCATTAAATAACCGTATTAATAATACGGCCACTTTGGTTGATACCGGCTTGTCCATAATCTCTGTCGAAAAGGATGGCCTCTTATACATTAGTAACGCTAGCTCGCTGGCCTTAGCTATAGCCATTTGGATTTCTGTCAGGTCTTCTTTATTGTACATGACATGGTATGGAACTTGATGAAGTTCCGGATTCGTGTTTTCCATTCACTGTGAAGTTGTTTTCCTGTTGAGAAGACTTAATTGGGCTGGTTGGTAGTACTAGTACATGTGCCTGAGGAAACTCTTTTGAATGTATTCTTCTGTGGAATTTTTGGTGGAATGTATTCTTTGACTGGCAACTCTTTTGAATGTATTCTTCTTTTGTGGAATTTTTTGATTGAACATTTGAGTTTAAACGAATCACTCCATATTTTATTGTGAGCATGTGCCTTTTCGTCTCAGAAATATGCTTCAAAGGGCTGCCTACTATTTTATAAATAAGTGCCCATGACCTCTCTCAATATATAATCAATTCTAATTATCTTCTCTCATTCTCTCTCTGTGGTATTCAAAGATTAATGTGCTTTTAGTGTTAGAATTCTGAACTGACATCGCACTGGCATTACCTTAAATATTCCAGTAGAGAGTTAGATCAGAAATATTTTCACATGGGGACTAAGAAGGAAGGAAAGAACTAAATGATTGTTAGACAAAAAGCACAATTTCTCTGATTTCCCAAGAACTGAACGTCTTCCGAATATTTTTTCTTTATCATCACAGTAATATTAGCATCACATAAATGCAGTATCAATCTACAAAAGTTGTGCACATGCAGGACAACTGGTAGTCGACATTACTTAGTTGTCAATGTTGTGTTACCTGCCAATGTTCTCCAAAGATGGCCATTTTTTTAATGAATTTTTTCATTTCTTTGCATAATTGCATTTAAATCCTAGAGGATTTTCTAATTGGTTTCATGTGCTTGGCTGTAGGCTAGGTGAAGAGGAAGCACACCAGCGAGATGTTCAGCAGTAGCAGCAACGTCAGCTTTTATAGGATTCCTACAGGATCAATGAATCTATTATCAGCATGTCACCATATATTTTGAGTTAGCATTTCATGCAATACCAGTAAGGAAGAAGTATCTTCAAAACCACATATTTCAAGATATAGATTACTCAAATCGCATTACTTAAAACAAATAAATGTGGTTTTAGTATGTAGATACTGCATTTCTGAGCATAGTTGTTGGATACTGAGACATCAGGATAACATAATATATTAGTAGCAAGTTGATCATTTGAGAAACACAGAGAAATGAATATCACAAGTTATGTTCTGTTAGTGATATCGGCTAGCAAATTGAGATATTATTATCAAGATTAATTCAGGCAGTTAATCAGTGTTGCATAGTTATATATTGGAACTGCAAGGATCCCCAGAGAGTGACGCTATTATGGAACCTGTGGACTGACCCACATGCTCCTCATCTACCTCTTGCAAACCACCTCCACGTCACCATCATTGCCATCTATGTTATGCCTGCCACCACTGCCTCCAGTCACTCTTCTTCCTATAAGAACCTCCACAAAAAGTTTTGTTTAGCATTCAATAAAATATGTCGTTCAAGGGAGTTTGGTTTCATATTGTCTTCCATTAGCATTTGCATTGTCAGTTTGAAAGATAAAATATTAATTCTCATCTTTTTGTGTGCAGGTCGATTGATGAGTTCGGATTATGTTCGAGTTTGATGCTGGAAAGAGTTGGAGACTAAGTAGTACTAGTAGTAATATTATCTTTTGTGTAATAGACTTTGTTATGTAATAGACTTTGTTGTATTGAGAACAACATATTGGGACCTTGTATGGATTTGAGATATTTTAATATATATTAATGTTGTTGCATTAAAATTTTATTATGTGTGAAATTGATTTTGGTTAATGTGATATCTATAAATGAAATTATTTATATTTCATATATTTTAAAGACATTTTAGAGGCAATTAAAATGTGTCGTTCAAGGGAGTTAGATGGCACATATAAAGTGTCATCATAAATGGATTACATGGCATTTCTTTAGTGTTGTTGAAAGCTAAAAAAAAAATTATGACAACACTTATCAGTTGTCATTGAAATACATAAAGATGACACCGTCATCATGCCATAAAATGAACATTATATGACATTCAAAAAATGTCGTCATAAAGTTATTACATGACATTTTTCGAGTGTTGTTGAAAGCTAAAAAAAAATTATGACGACACTTATAAGCTGTCATTGAAACACATAAAGATGACACCAACATCATGCCATAAATTGAACATTATATGACATTCAAAAAGTGTCATCATAAATGGATTACTTGGCACTTTCCAAGTGCCGTTGAAAGAAAAATACTTTCTATGACACCCCTCTACATGACACTTGAAAAGTGCCATGGAAACTAAATAACGACACTTTTTGAGTGTCGTTAAAACCCTTTTTTCTTGTAGTGTCAGTTTGGGCCTGATTCGCCACGATAACTTTCTTAGAAGTTGGCTGGTACATGACGAACCATTTCTTGCCAGAACAGACATGGCACGTCGTACTAGTGTCTATCCACCAGTCAGAGTCAGCCCCCACAGCTGTGACCTAAGCGATCATAGCAACAATGTTAGAAACCATGGAAACCTTACTAGGCTCATATTGCTCTGATTGTTTGGGCTTGGATTTGCACTCACTCTTGTAATGGCCCTTCTTGCCACAGTTGAAGTAAGTCACGTGGGACTTGGACTATTGTTGCTTGAATGAAGGACCCTTCACTTTCAGATTAGTGGATTCCTTCTTCTTGTGATGAGAAGCCGTCTGCTTTCCCTTGAACTCCCTTGTCTGCACCAAGTTGGCCTTAGCTAGTTGTTTGGACAGAGAGTCCATCTTCTGTTGAGATCGCATCTCGTCCTCAACGTGGATCTCTTACAGGAGATCTTCCATGCTAATGTCCAGCTTCTTCCGATGCATTCTTGCGTAGAAGTTGCTCCATCCAGCAGGAAGTTTCGAGACGATCCCTCCAACGACAAACTTGTCGACGAGGGGCATTTTCTCGTCATCCAGCTTCTGGTGCAACTTCAAGAATTCCTTTACCTGAGGTAACATCGCATTCTCGTCTTCGAAGAGCCACTTGTGGTACTTCTCGACGATGAAAATTTTGGACCTGTTCTCATCGTCTTCATAAAGCTTTCCCAAGACTCCCAGATCTCTTTGGCCTTCACCTTCTTGGAATATGACTCTACAAGAGAATCTTCTATAGAATTGAGAATCAGCAGTTTGCATATGTTGTTTTCTTTCTTCCACTTGCTCTACTTGACTTGTGCAGCAGCAATAATGTCTGCAGTACCACCTTCTGGAATCGTCGGTTTATCCTCAATCAACACGTGATCGACGTCCACGAGTTGAAGATTAAGGGTGATCTTTCTCTTCCATATTTGAAAGTGTTCTCCGTCAAAATTTCTCCAAATTGTTAAAGCTGGTATTGAGGAGAGAGGCACGAGAGTTTTCCATCTTCTGATCTAGCTTTGAGATTGTTAGTCCATGGGCATAATTTTTTGATGGGAAACTGAAAAATGAAACGATTGTAAAAACAATGTTTCGTAGCAACACTTCAAGAAAGGTGCAAGACAGCGATCCCAGAGGATCCTGAGAAACGAATTCAAATGTAGAGCTTCTAAAAAAAAGTTACAAGTGAATTGTTAGCAGCAACAGCGGGGTGGAGGATCTTTTAAAATTATTTTAATTACAACAGAACACGTTCTTCCTCGCAAACCAGTTACGATTGGGACAGAACGTTTACAAATGAAGAATGAGAGAAGTAGGAGAAAGCCTGCTGGGGTGTTTAGAACACCGGCGCTCAAAGCTAGATCAGTCCACACGGTCAGCTTCCAGGAACCAGCAAGTTCGAAAGAACTCTGGAACATTATGCCAATCTGCTCACGGACTCCTCGGAAAGATGGAACTCACGAATGGCGCCGACGCAGGAGCTTTGTCTTCTCTCTGTGAAAATTTTGTAAAGTAGTCGTCGTCTGAGAGAGGAGAGAGAGAGAGTCTATAAATAAGGTTTCACTCTAACCGTCCAGATCCGGAATGTACGTGACGTTTGAATGTCAGATCCAAAATTATCGGATTCGTTATCGCACGTTTCAAAACGGTTCAGAATGTGGACAGCCACGTTCTGCGCGAAACAATGCCACTGAGCGCCATTGCGCTCGTGTGTCGCGCCAACTGTTGCACCATCTGGTCTTGCGAACGGCTGCGCAAGAGGCTCGCGCAACTTAAGCGCACTATGCACTGTCGTGCTAAGTAGGGGTGAGCGTCGGTATAATCGGTCGGTATTTGGTTGATTTTTTCGGTATTTTTTAAAATCGGTATTTGAAAAATCAATACCGATATCGTACCATTTAGAATCTGTTTTTTCGTTTTCGGTTAAATCGGTATTCGGTCGATTTTTGTTCGGTATCGGTATTTTACCAATTAATATTTGATCAATTAACACACTTAATATTGTAGAACCTCTTAACCTATAATATATATTTTTTACTTTTTTTGAAGCATTAATTTTAAAGCCAAGCCTCTACCAACCAAATAATTAATCAAAATTATTAGAACAATATGTAACAAGTCGCAAACACCTAAAAATGAGCTTAAAATATCAAACGCGGTCACTAAATTTAATCTTTAGTATAAGTTTAAGTAACTAAAATTCACTTCAAAATTCGATGAGAACACAAAAATATAAGCTCAAAAGATCAAAAACTCAATTCTTAGCATTCTTAACATAAATTCAAGTCCACTAAAATCCATTCCAAGTTGTAGAAAACCAACCAAAACAAAGATGAAAATGAAAATGAGTAGTGTAAAATTAATCATGAACAACATTAAAAAATGTGAGCGCGTGTGTGTGTGAATCGGTTCGGTATTTTCGGTATGGTATTACACTCAAACTGTTACCATTACCATTATACCGTAATTTAGTCGGTTCGGCAATTCGGTATCGGTACATAATTTTGGTTCGGTTTTTTGGAATATTTTTAATCGATATTCGGTCGATTTTTCGGTATCGGTCGGTATTTGCTCACCCTAGTGTAGTGCAAAGTGCGCCAATAAAACGCCACATTACGCCTCATGAGCCCGAGGTCGAGTCGGACTTAGCTCCAATGGAATTAAATTAAGCTTGGTCAAAAAGCATGAATGCTTTAAATGGTGTTTTATCCTTACCTCCATGTAAAATCATCCCACAAGGATCCCCCTTAGGGTCACCGCCTCCCATGTGCATCTCTCTACTCCTCAAGAGGAGTTATATTGAGATACCCATGAGTTTTTCTAGCCAATGTGGGAGTAAATTTACATGGCATGTTGAGAGCAAGCTCTCTACAAGTCAAGGAAAAACTCCAACATATCGTGTGTAATTTAGGAATTATTTTATAACAAAGATACAAGGGAGTAAAATCTTGCACCAAACGTTGAAGGTGAGTAAAAAAGTGAAAAAAAAAAATATAAGAAAGGACAAAAAGGTAAATGCAAAGTAGTTTTCTTGTGCAAATTTTGTGAAATTGGGCTTAAATAACAAATTTTTAGAAAAATGTAAAACGAGAACTAAAGTGTCCAATGGTAAGTCATTTTAAACAAATGCCCTAAGGTAGAATATTTTTTTGAGACTGAAAATTAGTTTCCCATTTAATGTCATATGGAAATAAAGTAGACAATTTCTTGTCCATTTTGATTAGGCAATTTAAAAGAAAAAGTGAATGAGCATTTTGTTGCTGTTTGTACAATTCCATCAGATTTTATTTTATATGTGCAATTTTGGCAAAATATAATACTGTGTGTGAAAATTTCTGAATAAAAGAATGAAGAGTTGTGAAAGTTTATATGGAAACAAATAATATTCAAAACACTTATACGCAGACCAGGGGCGGCCCTGGCCTAGGACAGGCCGGGCGACAGCCCATGACCCCCGACGAAAGGGGGCACCAACATGGAACTGTCTATAATAGAACTAGTATTTATCATGTGCCTTTTTTTTCAACAAAAAGTATTGTGGTGTAGTGGTTAAAATGCTAGACTTGTATTTAAGAGGTTTAAATGGTTCAAATCTTGACTATAACAAAATTTTGATTTATTTATAATTTTTTTTATATTATGTATGGGGTCCATTTAGAAAAATTTGCCTCGGGCCTCCAATTGCTCAGGGCCGGTCCTGACGCAGACTCTTCTTCTTAACATGAGGAAGAAATTCCAGCCAGCCACACGTATATGTGTTGACGATCCGACAACAGAGGAGAGCCTACTTGGTGGTTGTCTTCGAGCTCAATGTGGTGGGAGTGGGACGGCGTTCCGATGCGTGGAATCCCGTGCACGTGCGTCTTTGCTGATTACTGTAAGTACGAGTGACTATAAAGAAAAAGAATTGTGGAGATGAAATGAAAAATGTGATGATAGTTTTCCTCCCATTTAAAATAATTAATTTGTTATTATAATATTTTGTGTTATAATATTTTAGGATTTGCTCGTGATAGGTTGAAAATAATGAATTTGTGTTATAATATTTTAGGAAATGTCTCCATTTAAAATAGAGAAAATTTGTTCTGATACAAATTTTAACAAAATTGTCTATATAATAAGAAGTTTCTAAAATTTTAATATAGAGAAACATTTTCCCAGAGGTAGTGGCGGCCCATGTCTCTGGCTATTATAGGGTTCCCCAAATTTTTTTTTTTTTTTTTTTTGGGTTTAGTTTAGTTTAGTTTGGTTTGTTTTCATTTGGTTTGGTTTAATCTTTTCATTTAATTTATTAGTTAATTTATTATTATCTATACTAATATTGATAATACCAAAATCTAATAGTATTTGTATATATTAATTTATATTTTTACAAATATATATTTTTATCATCCAAATTAGTTATGTACAAATTAATATATACACAATCTATGAGTTAATGTACAAATTATATGTGTATATTTATTTGTATATATTAATTTATTATTATATATACTAATTATTTCATTATATATATTAATATATATTAATGTATAAATTATATATATAATAATTTGTCATTCTCTATATTAATTTTTTTATCATATATATTATTACACTAACATATTAATTTTATTATTATGTATATTAATTTGTTATTATATATATATATATATATATATATATATATATATATATATATATATATATATATATATATATATATATATATATATATATATATATATATATATATATATACACCACTGGAAATCGAACTCAGGACCACTTGGGTCGCATACCTCACCACTAACACTAGGCTATGGGATCATTGGCGCGCGCCGGCGCACACACACACACACACGTGTGTGTGTGATATATATATATATATATATATATATATATATATATATATATATTTGAAGTATTGGGTAATTTTGGCGAACTCGTCTCCACTGGGACTCGAACTCCCGACCACTTGGGCCGCATGCATCTCCCTTAACCACTAGGCTAGAGGTCATTTGCCCCCCGGCCCACACACACACACACACACACACACACACACACACACAAATATATATATATATATATATATATATATATATATATATATATATATATATATTGCATAATAAATTTTGCATAATAAATTTTATTCTTTACAAAGAAAACGTCATTTAGATGGGTAATTTCTGGCAAATCAATAAAAATACATTTACGAATGATGTTTTCATGCATTTATCATAATTTCAGCAAAGTTTGTTCTTTCACAATAATTTCAGCAAAGTATGATATTGTACATGCAATTTTTTGTTCAAAGTAGTATATACCTTCACTATTTAAAAACTAAAAAGTATTCTTATTTTTGTAAGAAATATTCAAAATCGAGATTAAAATATTGGATATATATCTTTGTTTTATAACTGTTATCTGTTATCTCACAAAAAATAAGAATATTTCACCCGGAGATATATGTTACTTTTTATATTTTAAACATAAACATTTACTAAAATATCCATTTGCGTTTAAAAGAGAGTGGAGAACCCAATTTTATTTCTTTAATTAGTCACCACTCGAGTTACAAAACCATTATCCCGGGGTGGCTCATGGCTGTTTGGTATGTACTTTTTCAAAGGATGAAAAGTGTGTGCATTATTTTGTTTCTTCCATATACCAAAAACAATTTGTTGAGATAAAATAATAATAATTATTTCAAAAAAAAGAAGATAAAATAATAATAAAGGAACAAAAATGAGAGGACGTTACAATGTTATAAAATACAAATAATTAACAAATTAGCATAATCACTAATTAATAAGCATAATTAATTATTTATTAAGAAAAATAATTACCTTATCTACTAACTAGTTATAATAATATTTAATTATTTAATTAAATTGATAAATAATTACTACTTTTATGTATTTAACTATTTATTTAGCTATATAGTAAAACAAGTTTGTATTTTTTTGTCAAAACATAATGGTCATGATCAAAAGATACGAGACATATATATCAAATGACTACGAATATGTCAGGGTATATGTTTGGTGGATAGGGCGGTCCAAAATTCACTCTGAGGCCAACTTGGATTGCCCTGGCCTCGGTCAACGCGCCAATCGGGCCTAGCCTTTCCTGCTTCCTTACTAGGTTCGAGCTAGATTTCACCCCCAATCGGTCGACCCGAACCGACTTGGACCAGATCTCCTAACCTAACCGGGTTGGCCCAACCCAACTCATATAACACCTTGACATAACATATGTATATGTCAAAAAAACATGTAGATGTAAAAAAAATTTATTAAAACAAATAATTTTTTTTTATCAATGAGTGCGGAACTATGGAGATAACTACTATTAAGTAATTATCCTAACAACTTGTATTTTTAAGAAGAAAATATCTATATTAGCATAATTATTTTATTACTCAGTATTAATTATATTAAATGTTAATAGTATTTTAAAATTAATTGTTCAATATATTAATTAATGAACACTCACTAAGAATTATTGATTAACTGTTGTTAATTAAGTATGTAATTGATTAAGTGTTAAATAAGACTATTTATTTATTTATTAATTAATATATTTAGTTAGTTAAATAATTACTATCAACTATAGTAAAAAAAACTTAAACTCCAACTTTCATCTAAATCTTCCCAAAAAATTGGTGGAAAAGAGGGGAGAACACGGGTGCGACTCAGGCTCGGATTTAGCCAACCCATTAGGATTCCAAAATTTATTTGTTTTTTATTTATTTGAAGAACAACGCAAGTTACTTAATAATAAATAATAACTTTGTTATTCATTTTGGTTGCATTCCCAAATTTATTTATTTTTCTTATTTCAAGAACAACACAAGTTACTGAATAATAAGTAACTTATATTGGCTTCTTCCCCTTATTTTCCAAATCTCTAAATCCCAAAATTCTAGATCTCATACTCTCTTATTTTAAATCATAACATTCCGATCATCAGCAAATCTTTTGTCATGACTCATGTCATCTATGAAGTCCTTCCTTCCACCAAGATTCACAAGCTTATTTGTACTTCTCCATAAAGAACTAAAATTCTTGAACTCATCGACTAGTCGAATCCATAAGAAAACATGTTTGAAGTTTTTCAAAAACTCTCCAATTGTTTATCCTTCTTTCATTTGTGTGAACAATATATGAGAAACATGCAACTAAACGGATTAGAACTACCATAACTTTGACAGTTCTTCCATGTACAAAGAAAACCAAAATTTTAACAATTCTACAAATAAAACTCTGTTTTAGGACTGTCATAATTTTAATATTTCTAGAAAATTGTTGTTTCTAGAAAACATGTCCTTGAATGGAGTTGCTAGACATCTCCATCTGACATTACATGGCTAGTGTTATTGCCATGGCGGCACAACACATTTAAATTCTTTCTTTTTTTGTCCGAAGACGATATACAATTTTTTTTTAAGGACAACACATTTCAAAACTTAAACAAATTTCAAACATTCTTCCATCTTCTTCCTCTTCAAACTCTAAATTTGTGGCCAGCAATTTATGGCATTCGATCCCCAGACCTGATGATATTCACGTTGTCCTATATAAGTTTATAGATTATAATAGTAAACAATATAAATATTAACATCGATTGGTCCCGTAGCTCAGTTGGTTAGAGCGTTGGTCTTATGAGCCGAAGGTCGCGGGTTCGAGCCCCGCCGGGACCATTTATATTTTAAATATATTTTTTTCTCATATTTACATTTTTATTTCTAAGCAATGGTACATGTGCAATGAAGCAAAAAAAGAAGAAGTTTTGTTTATTTTCTTTCCTAGAGGCCAACTAAATTATTACTACTGAAAAAACCTTTTTTATATGTGCAATGAAGCCAAAAAAAAAGTGTATTTTATTTTCTTTCCTAGAGACCAACTAAATTATTACTACTGAAAAAACTTTTTTTTTAATTGTTTCTTCTTTTCTGGAGAACGATGAAGCATCCAATATTTGATTCCTCAGCAATTTATATTATTAAAACATCTTCTTCTTTTTAGAATAGAATAATGCTAAAATTGAACTTACCTTGATGTGGAAAATTGAAGTGAGATTTAAATTAGAAACTTAATCAATGAGTGTGGGGATGAACTTGGTCGACAATTATCCTTATTTGAGTATAGAATTCGAGGCTCTTCCAAGGTTGTCTAAATATGTAGACGTTCCTATTGAAGAAAAGTAATTCCAAAAGTATATTTTACATTAACTACTCCTATATTTTATATTTATTATACTAACACTTCTACTTTGAAATTAGTTACACGGACCGTTTCTACATTCTATATTTTTCTATAGAAAGTTATAATACTGACTACCTCTCTATTTTTTTTTTATAAAGGAAAGAAAAGTTCTTATAATTAGTTTCAAAATAGGCCCATGTTTATTTGCGGGATTAATGTATCTATTTTTTTTTTCCAAAACTAGAATCACGATCTACAACCTAAAAAAATTGATGTTTATTTGCACATATATATCCTAGCACATTTCACACTTAAATATCATGCACATTTTGTGTCTGCGTGTTTATATATATATATATATATATATATATATATATATATATATATATATATATATATATATATATATATATATATATTATATATATATATATATTTTTTGAAACAATGGGTACTTGTGGCGAACTCGCCTCCACTGAGGCTCGAACTCCCGACCACTTGGGCCGCATGCATCTCTCTTAACCACTAGGCTAGAGGTCATTTATATATATATATATATATATATATATATATATATATATATATATATATATATATATATATAAAATATCGAAAAGGGTAAATATTATAGATAAACACGAATATTAAAACTATGATCAATCACATATTATAAAAACAGGTCATCTAGTATCTCGAATATCTATGTCAGCATGTAAGGGAAAGACTCTCAAAGATAAGTTGATTTTGTTCCCTCTACACATGTCAGAGAGTCAGACTGTCGTCCCAAAAATAATTATGTCCTCTCACTACCAAAATACATGGATTTACCGACGGCCTTATCCGTCGGTATTCCGTCGCCAAAAATAAATACCGACGGATTACCGACGGATATTTTGGTAAAACAGCCGTCGGGAATAACCTCGTCGCTAAAACATATCCGTCGCTACTCCGTCGCTCAGCAACGACTTAGCGACGGAATACCGCCGGCTCATTTAAATATATATAGCGACGGATTACCGACTAGCTTTCGTCAAAACATGTATCAGGATATAGGTTTAGCGACGGAATACTCCGTCGCTAAAGAGTCGGCAAAACCGTATCAGTGATTTTCTGATACGCAATATCCGTCGCTAATCCGTCGTAGATTTGTCGGTAAAAGCGTATTAGCGACAAAACATCCGTCGCTAACAGCAAAATTTATGGACATCAAACAGAACTAGGTCGACGGATATTCCGTCGCTAAACCGTCGCTCAATGTAAAATCCTACAGATAGCGACGGATATTACGTCGCCAATCCGTCGCTTTATTGAAATGTTCCAGGTAGCGACGGTTTTTCCGTCGCCACTTCGTCGCTAAACTCAGTTTTTCCAGATAGCGACGGACTATCCGTCGCTCAGTAGTCGCCAGTCCGTCGCTAACTTCTAATTTTTGAAAAAAAAAATACTGCAAACAGACTCTTTCCTGTTTGTACAACACATCCAACAAAATATCAAACATGCAAAATATCCATATACAACACCATATATCCATATCCAACACGAATATCCAACGTATCCAATATCCAACACCATATCCATATGCAAAATATCCATATCCGACACCAATATCCAACGTATCCAATATCCAACAAAATATTACCAACACAATATATCCAATATCCAACATTAAATTATCCAAACATAAAAAAAATATCCGAACATACAATGTATCCAAATGTCTACAAAAATTTCGGCAGCACCTCCTTTGTATATCAGATCATCGCTTATAACCCAGCGTAGGTATATATCCAAAAATCACATAGACGAAATATGCACATACGAATTTAATGCACACCAATTATCCAAGAAAAGACATCAATTATACTGAAGAGTAACCTAATATCCGTCGTTATACTGAAAATTTATCTTCAAGTGTGAGAACGGATGGCTCAGAATACACAACCCAAAATTCATTCTAGCATACATTAGTGTGAATCATCTATGTTCTGTACATATGGTGTAGTATATGATCTTATCGTATATAGTATTTGAAGAATGTAACAGAATCAAGATGAACTCACATAATGTAATACTAAGACATCATCTACTACTATATAAGATATAGTGATAGGTTGTCGTATCATCATTGCCGAGGGATGAGGGTCGGAGGACAGTCAACTTATCTACGGCTACATAGTTTCTGCCTCGCCAGTCGAATGGCTGCAGGGACTATATATGTCCTGATCATCATGTCGTACCGTAGATTAATGCAAATGGAGCTGGAAACAAAATACAGAAACCAAAAAACAAAATACAGAATCCAATCCCTGGGTTCGCCGAAAATACAAAACACAGAATCCAATCCCTGTATTTTAAGTGTGAGAACGGATGGCTCAGAAGACAACCAAACCGGAGAGGATACTCCAAGATATACATCTGAGTAGGACGTATACTCTGAGAGATCACCCTTACAGAAATGATATCAGTAGTGGTATCGAATGTTGGAGAAGATATTATCACAGTATACGTCCTCTCCTCCACGATGGCTCTAGACCCATCTGCTCGTCCCTGCTTCCATTCTTCTTGTTTGACTCTCTCAGCCACACATGATATCCAGCTCAAGTGTAGAGTAGGCGGAAAAGAAGGGAACAGGAATAGGAGGGGGAAGCAGCACACCGGCGGCATGACCCGGAGGAAGTACAGAGGTTTTCTTCAACATACGTAGGAGAACTATAAGGATATATGTAAACACAACATATCACCTTGTCAACGATCCTAAATGTGACAACCATGTTACCGCGGTGTCGGAAGACTAACATGTCATAATTTTATAAGCCGTGTGTTTTGACATAATCCTCCCAACCGAATTTCAGTTCTATGTAATAATGCGAGATTACGACACAGGAGGAAAGAGTTGGGATGATTATGTCAAAACACACGGCTTAGAAAATTATGACATGTTAGTCTTCCGACACCGCGGTAACATGGTTGTCACATTAAGGGTCTTTGACAAGATGACATATTGTGAAAAGATATATCCTTATAGTTCTCCTACGTATGTTGAAGAAAACCTCTGTACTTCCTCCGAGTCATGCCGCCGGTGTGCTGCTTCCCCCTCCTATTCCTGTCCCCTTCTTTTCCGCCTACTCTACACTTGAGCTGGATATCATGTGTGGCTGAGAGAGTCAAATAAGAAGAATGGAAGCAGGGACGAGCAGATGGGTCTAGAGCCATCGTGGAGGAGAGGACGTATACTGTGATAATATCTTCTCCAACATTCGATACCACTACTGATATCATTTCTGTAAGGATGATCTCTCAGAGTATACGTCCTACCCAGATGGATCTCTCGGAGTATCCTCTTCGGTTGGTTGTCGTATCATCATTACCGAGGGATGAGGGTCGGAGGACAGTCAACTTATCTACGGCTACATAGTTTCTGCCTCGCCAGTCGAATGGCTGCAGGGACTATATATGTCCTGATCACCATGTCGTACCGTAGATTAATGCAAATGGAGCTGGAAACAAAATACAGAAACCAAAAAACAAAATACAGAATCCAATCCCTGGGTTTGCCGAAAATACGAAACACAGAATCCAATCCCTGTATTTTAAGTGTGAGAACGGATGGCTCAGAAGACAACCCAACCGGAGAAAGTACAGAGGTTTTCTTCAACATACGTAGGAGAACTATAAGGACGTGCTGGATTAGTATAGACTATTTCGAATTAGTATCGTGGAAGGTTTAGTAACAATTGTACTTGAATTTCAATTTGGATGTGAAAATCTGTATCGTTAGCCAAACTAAACATAATCAGTTCTATTTCACATGCTTAATTGTCAAGTATGGGAACGAATAGCTCAGAACACAACCCAAAATTCATTCTACATGAACTCACATAATGTTTACAGTCTTGGTCTCAACTGTCTTCGATTCTATGATCCCATGTCTTAGGTTAAATAAATCACTAACCTCATCACGGTGGGTCTTGGTGTAGCACTCAAATGTGGGGCACCCGTAAATTTGCCGAGTTTTTAAATCATCGACATTGAGTTTTAAACCCTCACGTAGCCTTTCTGCTTCACTTCTAGGGTCGAGCAACATCTTCTTGCAAGCTTCGGTCTCCAGATACTTAGTGTCAAGATTCTGGACGCTTTCGTAGAGCATGTCAACGCATCCTAGCGCCAATTTACTCGACAGAAAATTGACGCTAGGATGCGTTGACATGCTCTACGAAAGCGTCCAGAATCTTGACACTAAGTATCTGGAGACCGAAGCTTGCAAGAAGATGCTGCTCGACCCTAGAAGTGAAACAGAAAGGCTACGTGAGGGTTTAAAACTCAAAGTCGATGATTTAAAACCTCGACGAATTTACGGATGCCCCATATTTGAGTGCTACACCAAGGCTCACCGTCTGTATAGTTCGGTTATTGGCGCTCGATGTCCCTGTGGTAAGGCAATGGATGAGGATATTGCGTGGGAGGGGGTTGCAGATGGAGGCAACAAGGATGGCGTGTTTGTGAAAGGAGGGAAAGGATACATAATCACAGACGATTTGCATGTAAGGCCATTCTATTCCATGGAGTCTGCGTTGTCTATTTTTCGAAAGCATGGGATCATAGAATCGAAGATAGTTGAGACCAAGACTGTAAATATTGGCCGCGATGAGGTTAGTGATTTATGTAACCAAATGTAGTAATCTTGTAATTTAAAGTTGGAAGAACATGCAAGTAGCCTTATATATAGATGCTGCCTCCCCAGTCGAATGACTTAATTGCCAAGTATCGGAACGAATGGCTCAGAACACAACCAAAGATTCATTCTAGCATACATTAGTGAGTTCATCTTGATTCTGTTACGTCCTTCAGATACTATATACGATAAGAACATAGATGATTCACACTAATGTATGCTAGAATAAATCTTGGCTTGTGTTCTGAGCCATCCGTTCTGATCAAGCATCTTCCTTCTCCTCTCCTCCACCATGGCTCTGAACCAATCTGCTCCTCCCTACTTCCCTTCTTCTTATTTAACTCTCTCAGCCACATATGACATCCAGCTCAAGTGTAGAGTCGGGGGAGAAGAAGTGGGCAGGAAGATGAGGGGGAAGCAGCACAGCCGGCGGCATGACCCGGAGGAAGTACATAGGTTTTCTTCAACAGCCGTAGGAGGACTATTTCTCCTACGGCTGTTGAAGAAAACCTTTGTACTTCCTTCGGGTCATGCTGCAGGCTGTACTGCTTCCCCCTCATCTTCCTGCCCACTTCTTCTCCCCCGACTCTACACTTGAGCTGGATGTCATATGTGGCTGAGAGAGTCAAATAAGAAGAAGGGAAGTAGGGAGGAGCAGATTGGTTCAGAGCCATGGTGGAGGAGAGGAGAAGGAAGATGCTTGATCAGAACGGATGGCTCAGAACACAAGTCAAGATTCATTCTAGCATACATTAGTGTGAATCATCTATGTTCTTATCGTATATAGTATCTGAAGGACGTAACAGAATCAAGATGAACTCACTAATGTAATACTAAGACATCATCTACTACTATATAAGATATAGTGATAGGTTGTCGTATCATCATCGCCGAGGAATGAGGGTCGGAGGACAGACAACTTTATCTACGGCTACATAGTTTCTGCCTCGCCAGTCGAATGGCTGCAGGGACTAATGCAAATGGAGCTGAAAAAATATGCATAAACCAAACCAATATATAATGCGTGGCTGAGAGAGTCAAATAAGAAGAATGGAAGCAGGGACGAGCAGATGGGTCTAGAGCCATCGTGGAGGAGAGGACGTATACTGTGATAATATCTTCTCCAACATTCGATCCCACTACTGATATCATTTCTGTAAGGGTGATCTCTCAGAGTATACGTCCTACCCAGATGGATCTCTCGGAGTATCCTCTCCGGTTGGTTGTCGTATCATTATTGCCGAGGGATGAGGGTCGGAGGACAGTCCACTTTATCTACGGATACATAGTTTCTGCCTCGCCAGTCGAATGGCTGCAGGAACTATGTTACCGCGGTGTCGTAGTCCAATATAATCCAGAGATTGACACAGTTCTAATTCATATATCTAGTCCAATACAAATAGTCTAAAACAAAAACAACCCAATAAAAATAGTCCAATACAAATAAGTACTAATAGCTAATGCTTGCCACGCTGCTCACGCAAACGCTCAGTGATACTTTCACGCAACCACCTCCGAAAAGCGAGATTTTTGGTGCGAGGAGAGGCGTCGTCCCTTACCAGGACTGCATCAAAAGCACTCTCGGCATTACTAGCTACCGGTACTGGATGACAAGAACTCCCGGTCTCACTAGCAACCGGTGCCACTTCCTCCTCAACTGTAGGAGGAGCCACCTCAGCATTCACTGTTTTCTTCAAACGACGTGCTGCTCCTCGGGTCATGGGTGCCATCTGGTAAGTATATGTAACAGAATGTAAAAGAATGTAACAGCTCAAATTCAAAAACCAAAATCCCCATGCCAACATGAATCATAACATATAACTTAAACCCAGACATGACATAGGATTAAACCTAATGATTTAATCATCCTTAAATCAGTAAACACAAACAATGTACTAATTCTCAGTTTGTGTGTCCGTGTGTCTGTGTGTCCGTGTGTCCGTGTGTGTGTGTGTCTGTGTGTCCGTGTGTCCGTGTGTGTGTGTGTCCGTGTGTGTGTGTGTGTCCGTGTGTGTGTGTTTGTCCGTGTGTGTGTGTGTCTGTGGGAGAGGAGGAGGCAGCTGCCCGCCCCCTCCCACCGCCCCCTCCACACCCCCCGCCACCTCCCACCGCCGCCCCTCCACACCCTCCGCCACCCGCGGCCAGCCCCCCTCCACACATACCCCCCCCGCACCCCGCGGCCAGCCCCCGCCCCCATCGTACCCCCCCCCCCAACGCTGCCCGTCCCCTCGATCCCACCGCCCCCTCCACACCCCCCGCCCCCCGCGCACGGCCAGCCCCCCTCCGCAACCCCCCGTACCCCGCGGCCAGCCCCCGCGCGCCCCCATCCCTCCAACGCTTCCCGTCCCCTCCCACCGCCCCCTCCACACCCCCCGCCACCGCCGCCACCGCCGCCCCCCGCAGTCGACGCCGCCCCCGCAGCCCCCGACGCCCCCGGCCCGCTGCACCCACGACCACCGCGCGCGCGCGCACGAGAGAGAGAGAGAGAGAGAGAGAGAGAGAGAGAGAGGGAGAGGGAGAGGGGAATACCTTTGGGAGAGAGAGGAGAGGGGGTCGCCGATCACCGCCGCGGGAGAGAGAGGAGAGGGGGTCGCCGATCGATCACCGCGGGAGAAAGAGAGAGAGAGAGGAGAGAGAGTGAAATTTGGGGGGAATGAAAAAGTTCCCCCCGTCGTTTCAACTTAAGTCTGGAACGTAAATTTAGCGACGGAGTAGCGACGGATTATTCCGTCGCTAATGCGTCAGTAAATCTCGCGCGAGTAGCGACGGATTATTCCGTCGCTAAGTCGTCAGTAAATCTCGCGCCAATATTTTAGGCTTTTGCCGCCAAAATGTCCGACGTTCTAGCGACGGATATAAAACCGTCGCTACATGGCCGACTACCTATCGACGGCATAGCGACGGATATGGACATAAAAAAATAAAAAAAATTGTCCACTGCTTTCCATCGGTATTCCGTCACAACTCCGTCGGGGATCCGACGGTGATAGCGACGGAAAATGTCCGTCGCTAAATGGCCGTCGCTAAAGTACTGTAATTTGGTAGTGTCTTGATCCGTTGTCCTTCCGTGCTTTAGGGCCTGTTTGGTAACCTGTTTTTGTGGCCAGAAGTGAGAATTTTTGAGAAAGTGAGCTATGGATCTTCAAATCCAATGTTTGGTTCAGTTGTATTAGGAAGAGGAAAAGGGAGACTTCAATTCATGTCCCCCTCCAAAATCCTCTTCTCCACTTCCTCATTCGAGAATAGGATGTGGGTGGCGGGGAAGAAGAGAGCAGAGCAATTATTCTTTGGAATGAAGCTGCTGCTCTCTTCTTTCAATGTTATATGTTAATATACAATAATAGTTTATTAACTATATTTATTAGATAATCGGTAATGGATAGTTTGGTAAGTAGGAATAACTATTAGTAATAAGTAATAAATAAAATAATTAATTAGTATTAAAAATAATTTACTTATTCCATTATATAATTAGAAGAATTAACTAGTTACTTTTTTAAAATAATTTAAAGAATTAACTAGTCCCAAAAATAATTTACTTTTTTAAAAAGTAATTAACATAATTTTAATTAATTATTACATACCTTCTCACTTTCCACTCTCAACTTTTTACCCTAAGAAATCACCTTTGTCTCCTACTAGGGAGACAAGAAAGTAAATGGATTTTTATCACTCTTTCTTACTTGAAAGTACAAATTCATATCTTTCTACACTTACGGTTTACCAAATATACCCTTAACTTCATTCAAAACAAAAGAATGACCTTACAATGCTGGGAAGGCCAAATAGGCATGTCAACGAATGCTTATCGATGCGGATGGGACAATATTCATATTTTTAACCGATTTTTTTTATAATATTCGAATTTGATTCGATATCCGAATGTATATTTTTTTACACTAATTTAATGGATATCAGATGAAATTCAATTCGAGCCAATAAGCTAAAATTAAGAAATTTAAATCTACCTAAATTCTTGCATTATCCGAATATCTGAAATTCGATAAGGTAAAAAAGATTGAATTTATGTAGTCTCTTATTATTATTATTATCCGAAAGGACATTTCATTTTCGAACAGATCTACCGATGCACGTCACCCACCCCCAAGCCACCAATTCTATTCATCTTGTCTTGGAAAGTTGAACTTTGGACTTGGAAAAGAGAAAAAGAATGAAGCTGGAAGTTGAAACTTGGAACTTGAGCTTAATAAAAATTATTTAATGTAAAATGAAGTTGGAGACTCTCATAATTAATAAAAATTAGTATTACTACAACAAATTCACAGGTAGCAGCTGGCCGGCCTTTGCAAATTAGAATTAATATGTATTAATTACTAATTTATAATATAGAGTACAGTTAATTTTTGGTTCGATCCATGTGCTTTGGTTCAACAATGATAAAATGACTAAATTGTCCCTCTCTATAAGAGAGGAGGAGGTCCCATGTTGGATGCGGAGCAACCGGTTGTTCCAACGGCACCCCCGCCTCCAGCTCCTCTTGCACCGTCCATCCCTCCGCCGTCTCCGTTCCATCCTCGCCCACACCGTCGTCGCCGGCCTCTTCCGCAATCCCTTCGTCGCAAGCAGCCTCCTCTACCGCGCCGCCAACGCCGATCCTTCCTTCGCCGCCTCCCTCTTCTCCGCCATGACCAACCCAAACCCCTTCTCCTTCAACACCGTCATCGCCATCTCCGCCGACCCACTCTCCATCTACTCCCAAATGCTCCGCCGCCGCGTCCCTTCCGACTCCCACACCTTCTCTTCCTTGCTCAACACCACCACCGCCGCCGCCGCCACCAGGTCGCTCCACGCACACTCCCTCCTCCTCGGATTCTGGTCCGACCCCTTTGTGCAGACCGTCCTGCTCACCGCCTACTCCCGACGCGGTTCCGCCGACCACGTCCTGCAGGTGTTCGATGAAATTTTGCACAGGGATGTCTCCTGGACAGCCGCCGTCTCGGGCCTCGCCGCCCTCGGACGCCCCGCGACGGCCCTGCGCGTCTTCGCCTCCATGAGGTCCCACGCCGCCCCGAACGTCGCCATCGTGGTCTTTGCCGTGTCCGCCTCCGTCGGGCTCGGGTTCCTGGCGCTGGCCCGGTGCTTGCACGCTTACGTCGAGAAGGCCGGGTTCGGATGCCGCGTCTCCGTCCGGAACTCTCTGGCGCTGGTTCGGTGTCTGCACGCCTACGTCGAGAAGGTCGAATTCGTGTCCGTGCCATTATGGTACGGATTATCCACTAGTTGTATATACATTGTAACATTCATGACACTCCTGGAAGTGTAAGGGTAAGTTTAAGAAGCAAATGCAAGAGATGATTATGGATGAACGTGGCTGGCCCGCTAGTCATGTGGTAGGTCCCACCTTTAGCTTATACATGCAGATCACAACAGGACACAAACCATATATATAATATCATAATATAGATGGAAATGCAGAACAAAAGATTTATTGTGAACGAAACTAGTTTACAAAAATTTAAGAGAACAAAAGATTCGCCAACGCACTTATGTGAATTTTCTACCAACTCAGCTGGCGGAAATTAGGTTTGCTAGGCTTCCGCCGACTGGGTTGGCGTATAACTGAGTATTGGTTTAGATTTTTATTTGGAAAGATATTATCATATTATATTTTTAAATAAGTATTTTTAATATATTATTATCCATATTATAGTTTTTGTGATATTACTAATAGATGATTTGTTATTATCTATTCAAATTTGTTATTATCTATAAATAAAATTAAACGAGTATATCAAAAAATTTATGAAATGCCCAAAAAAAGAAAAAGTTTTATGAAAAACCCACCGCACAATAACATTTCATCGCGTGCCCAGAAATAGCAAAAAATATATAAAGGGGGTTCCGAATGGCCTTTTTGCCCTTCGTTATAATTTATTGAAAGGAAAAATTTATGAAACGCCCAAAAAACGAAAAAGTTTTATGAAAAACCCACCGCACAATAACATTTCATCGCGTGCCCAGAATTAGAAAAAAAATATATAAAGGGGGTTCCAAATGGCCTTTTTGCCATTCGTTCTAATTTATTGAAAACACCTACGAAACTACTCTTAAAAAAACGTTTTGATACTTCATCTTCTTCCATACGTTACTCACTTTCGAATTTAGGTTTTATCCTCAAAAATCTTCAAACCTTACTTCAAAATCTCGTAAAATTTTTTCGAAAAGGTCGACAAACGGTAAAACTGTTAAAACGGAGGTCCAAACATCATTTTTTTGCGATTCTAAAATTTCGGAAGGCCGACTAACGGAGAAGCGATTAATCTTCGGCTCCTCGAAAATACGCTCCTTTTGCGACAAACTGGACCTCGTTTCGACCTCCCAGTCAAAAGTTATGGCCCTTCAAAGTTTCAACTAGCCATAAAATGCAGGAGAATGATTATTCTCCGTGGTAATATCACAGAGAATGACCATTCTTCGTGCTAAAACCACGAAGAATGGTCATTCTCCATACTAAAACCACGGAGAATGGTCATTCTCCTTGTTAAATTGACAAAGAATAGCCATTCTCCGTGTTAGAATGACGGAGAATGGCCATTATCCGTCAATTTAACAAGGAGAATGATCATTCTCTGTGCTAAAACCACGGAGAATGGTCATTCTCCGTGCTAAAACCACGGAGAATGACCATTCTTTTTGTTAAATTGACCAAGAATAGTTTTCCGTGTTAAAATGACGAAGAATAACCATTCTCCGTCAATTTAACAAGGAGAATGGCCATTCTCTGTCATTTTAACACGGAGAATGGCCATTCTCCGTGTTAAAATGACAGAGAATGGCCATTCTCAGTTATTTTATCACGGAGTCATTCTTCGTCATTTTAACACGGAGAATGGTCATTCTCCGTCATTTTAATACGGAGAATGGCCATTCTCCATCATTTTGACATGGAAAACCACGAAGAATGGACATCCGTCATTTTGATACGGAGAATGGCCATTCTTCGTGTTAAAATAACGGAGAATGGCCATTCTCAGTCATTTTATCACGGAGCCATTCTCCATTATTTTGACACGGAGAATGACCATTCTTCGTCATTTTGATACAGAGAATGGCTATTCTCCATCATTTTGACATGGATAAGGCCATTCTCCGTGGTTTTAGCACGGAGAATGGCCATTGTCCGTCATTTTAACACGGAGAATGGTCATTCTCCGTCATTTTGACACGGAGAATGACCATTCTCCATCATTTTGACATGGATAAGGCCATTCCCCATGGTTTTAGCACGGAGAATGGTCATTCTTCGTGATTTTAACACGGAGAATGATGGAGAACAGTCGATAGAAACCTAAAACCTTTTTTTTTATAAAAAAAGTTGTCAGGAACAAAAATTCAAGAGTTTTCGTTCTTCATTCAAAACGATGCTAACTCTTATGGAAAAGAAGAAGAAGATCTTCTCTCCACAATTGACCTAATCGCCGAAAAACTTTAAATCTCTCCACGATGATGATGATGATGATGATGATGAGCGATGATCGAAGTTCGACTGAAGAAAAGCATAGTAAATTACGAACGATCTTTGCGATCTCTGCTGAAGATGAGAGCAATGGAATTCAGATCTCGCGTGAAGAAGAAAAAGACAAAAATCGCAATCAAAATCTAAGTTTGTGCGAAGGGTAGTTATGATATTATAAAGATGGCAATATTGTAAATACAGAGCATCTAAAGGGAATCTTGGAATATTTAACGTGGAAATATATAATTCTGGGCATTTCATAAAATCCATATTGTGGGTGGATTTTTCATACAAACCAACCCCGAAATTGGGTTTCTCAGCAATTTCCAGAATCAAAATTTATTATCTATAAATAAATCAAATATTATATTATATATAAAAAAAGAAATCAAATATAATTTTTCTATTTAAAAATATATGTTTGATTTATGTTTTTATACAAAATTATATTTGATTTTTTTTATATATAATATCATATTTGATTTATTTTTTATAATACACAAAAATTATAAAAAAATTAAAAATATATACAATTTAAATAAAAAAATTAAAAATATAAGATGGATAATACCCAACAAATTTTATAAATTATTTATGTTATTATCTATATTATTTCCTATAAAATTAATTTGATTTAAATAATATATAATAACATAACTAATTTTATTTAATAAATAATATAAATTCAAATAAAGAAGAGAGAGCATCGTCTCAAGTATTACGAATATTTGTAGAACATCATTAAAATTATATTATTATTTAAAGAGATGTCAATGGTACGTTCCAGTAACAGAGATACCAAAGTATCAGATAGCAGTTGTATCTTCATTAGCAGAGTATTGTTATTTGTTACCACCCTGTTTTGAAAATATGCACATGACAATATTTTGAGGATTTTAATTTTTTTTATTGAGGATCTTGATTTGGTCTTGTTATTATTATCCTTGTAATTCTTTACCATTTATTTGTTTATTTATTTTCCTATAAACTACCCCTCCCCACCCCAAAAATATCTAAACCTAACACTTACCTCTCTCCCCCTCACCCCTCAGCCGACACCCCCTACCTAACCCCCTATCTCTTCACTCAACTCACCTCTCTCCTCACTCACCCCCTCTTCCTCTCTCCCCTTCCTGGAGAGCACCCCCCCAAATTTCCTCCCCTCTCTCTCTTTTCACTCTCTCTCTCAGCTCTCCTCCCCCTCACTCTCCTCTTCCCCCTTTTTCCCAGCTCACCTCCCCCTCCCTCTCGTTCACTACAACAAAAAACCCTTTTAATAACGCTCGATAAGACGTATTTATGACGCCTGATACCTAAGCGTTATCAAAGTTCGAAATACCTTTATTTCTATGACCGTTTTTACTAATTCTGGGCTTTTTATGATGTTTATAAAGCGTCATTAATTGTTTAGAGCGGTGGCAAACTTGTAATTAATAAAATTCCAACAAAACCCTTCACACCCGATCATTTTTAGATCTTCCCTCCTCCCCCTCTTCCCTCCTCTCCCTGAACCCTAAAATTTTCCAAACCCCTTTCAATTTCTTGCTCATTTCCATCTCCATGAACCCTAAAATTTTCGGTCCAGCGTCCTCTTCCTCTTCCTCCGCTCCTCCTCTTCCTCTTCCTCCGCTCCTTCCATTTCCCCTCTCCTCCTCCTCTTCCTCTTCCTCGTGGCTCGAAAGTTGAAGACCAGTCCCCATACCTAGACCTGGCTGTCCCTCCCCTTGTACGGGAACTCCCACACGATGAGCAAGGTCTCCACCCGGAGCGGGACGGCGAGCTGCACCTCCCTGGCCTCGACGAACCCCCTCGAGCGCGTCTTCACCTTCCAGGAGATCATGGACGCGACGAACAAGTTTGACGAGGGCCTGCTCCTCGGCGTCGGCGGCTTCGGGAAGGTCTACAAGGGGACGCTCGAGGACGACACCAAGGTGGCCGTCAAATTTGTGAGGAAAAAAAGATCCTAGTGCCTATGCCTCTTATTCTTGTTTTCCTTAGTGGTGGAGAATTATTTTGTTTCAATTCTCAATAAGACTCCATCTGATTTAGTTTTCTCATGTGTGGACACAGTTTTGAGTGGAGACTGGACACAGGGCTCGTCTGTTTGATGCTGCAGAAGTACACAGTTTCTGAAGGCAGATTCGGAGAGGCAATTCCGGATCCTCTTGCTCCGTATCCGACTCCTCCGGTAGCATGTTCACCACCACCACCACCACCTAATGGTAACTTCTTGAATTCCCTAATTCCTTGGTATATATGAACAATATCTGTGTTAAGGTACAGTTAGATTCAAGTCTATCTTTACATATCTCCTATACAGATACATATTCCTTCTCGTTAAACTTGTTTCTTAAAGAGCAATCAAATTACATCTTCCCAGAGCATTAGAACAACACTCGAAATCAAGAATAGTGTATATAGCTTTAGGAGGGTATTATCAATTTTCTTTACATTAAAGGTTTACCAAGTAATGGTATCGAAGTATCTGGCATGTATCAATTAACAACTTAAAAGTTTCTCTATGGTGCTCTATTGAATTTATAACTGGAAGACTGGAAATGATTTGTGTATCTTTCAAGTGCGGAAGTTTTTTTGATTTCTCAGGTGCACAGGGCCAACTAGTGTGCTCAGGATGTCGAAATCTGCTCCTCTATCCACAGGGTGCACCGTTCGTACGTTGTGCTGTATGCAGCTCAGTTACTGCAGCACCTCCCCCAGGTACACTCTCTGCTTCATGCACTTGCCTAATCATTTAACTAAATGTTAATTAACAACATATACTGTTAAAATTAGTAGAGGTGAATGTACTTTGAACAAAGATCTGCAGATGAATGCTATTCCACTATATGATTATTATGAACAGGCAGGCTCCCTATAAATCAATAGGTTTTATGTATTTTTTCGAGCATAACTTCAATATCAGAGACTTAACAATTCTTGATTGTCGATTCTGGAATAGGAACCGAAATGGTTCAGTTGGTTTGCGGGGGCTGCTACACTCTCCTGATGTACATACGAGGAGCCACAAGTGTGCAGTGCTTTTGTTGTCACACAGTCAATCTGGCTATGGAAGGTGAGAAGATTATGACCGAGTTGTCTTGTTTAATTAAGTAATAATATCGTATTAGAAGGGGGAAGAGAGTGTAAGTAGAGAGTTCCATAACGATTCTCTATAACAATAAGGGGGAAGAGAGCACTAATGGAGGGAACTACTTTAAATGCAGTAACATTCAGTCAAGTTTTTTCTCAAACACCAAACATTTAGTGAAGAACAATCTTTTGGTGAAATTAGACTCTGTTTATTTTAGTACTATGATGCATGTTCATGATGTGAACTTGTGTCTGTAATTATCTACCACATCTTTTTTCCATCTTAATATTTTTCCGTATAGCCAGAGAACTTCATTTTCACACAATCTTTCAGGATTCTTATGCATTGATATTAAAAACCTTGATATTACTCAAGGTTGGATGATGTTGGGAATCATTTTCACACAATCTTTTAGGATTCTTATGAATTCATATTAGAAACCTTGATATTATTCAAGGTTGGATGATGTTGGGAATCATTTTCACACACTTTTAGGATTCTTATACATTCATATTAAAAACCTTGATATTACTCAAGGTTGGATGATGTTGGGAATCATTTTCACACACTTTAGGATTCTTATGCATTCATATTAAAAACCTTGATACTACTCAAGATTTTTGTAAAGATAATCCATATCACATAGCAATTTAGGGAAACTTGTGCAGTTATGTTAAAACCTTAATAATACGAAGCTTAGGCAAGTTCAGAAATGCTAACAACTGAACTTTAGTATCTAAACTATTTTCTGCTTATGAATTAGTTCAGATCATGCATATATATATATATATATATATATATATATATATATATATATATATATATATATATATATATATATATAGTCGTTTTTGTTGCAGCAAATCAGGTTGCACATGTGAATTGTGGGAACTGCCGTATGCTGCTGATGTACCAGTATGGAGCAAGATCTGTAAAATGTGCAGTTTGTAATTTTGTGACACCAATTGGGGTTAGTCTCCTCAAACTTTTGATTTCTATTTCAGTTTATACTATAGTTGATCTCTTGCATATATGCATTGAAAGAAAGTAATGTGCCCAGTTTATCTCGAAAGAAGTTGATTTATCTGGCCAGTAAGCTGCTGATCAAGAAAAAAATAATACAAGCACACAACAAATACTATAAACGAACTGACACTCCAAATAAACAAGAACATGCGAAATATAACTTGGTGTAATTTCTGATGGAGGCTGTTTAGCTACCAATCAGGTGATTTCTTTCAGCTATTTACATATTTTTTGCATGAGTCTTGATGCAATTTCTCCTCCATGTGAAATATAACTTGGTTGCCTTGGTTTCTAAGAACTTGTAGTTGCATTGCATCTTATCTTGTTATGTTGCCAACTACTACACCATTATTTTCTTTTGCATGATTTATTTTGTTATATGTCTAGTATGTAGTTACAAAAGTTACAACAATCTAATCTAGTCTACTCGGTGTGTGAGCTTGAGCTAGCTGTTCGAGGACAGTCCATCTTGTCTTGATGTTGGGTTGTTGATCTTGCTGATCTACAAAGCCAAGATCAAGGTATAGTTGGCTTCCTTTGTTTGGGCTTGAGTAAGCCCTTATATGGATTCAAATCTCTGATTGTGTCCTCTCTGTATGGCATATAGCAGACAAGTTATGGAATTAATGCACTTTTCAAAATTATCCCCTGGGGGTTGCGTTTCGATCATTTCAGATGAAGGCTTGCTTCGGCTTTGGGTATCAGACTGCTTATCTTGCTGTGACCTACTTCGATCGTTTCTTCCTACGTCGAGCCATTGACGTGAGTATTGGTTGTTCCGATTTGATTGTTTGAAGTTTTGGAAGGAAATAATCATAATGAATACTCCTTTTTTATGGTTAATCTCTAAATGTAGCATTAATTTTTATTGTGCAAGTTCACTAATATTGCATTCAATCATGTTCTTCTTCTAGCTGATAATTATTTGGGGATGGGTTGCTTTTTCTTTTTTACTGGGTATTGTTCTGTTGCACTAAAAGATGCAATCATATTAAATAATTTTTTTGTGGTTAACCTATAAATGTAGCATTAATTTTTATTGTGCAAGTTCACTAATATTGCATTCATCGTGTTCTTCTTCTAGCTGATAATGATTTGGGGATGGGTTGCTTTTTCTTTTTTATGGGTATTGTTCTGTTGCTTTAAAAGATGCAATCTTTTTCTTTTTTAACGAATGATCAAATCATTTGCAAAAGAGAAAAAAGAGAGAAAGAAATCACCTTTCACTATTTCTCCAAATGTAGCAGTGTGTTTGGATTCATTCTGTTCTTGTTCTTTGCTCTAAATGTCACAGCAGAAATAGTAGATTTGGCTTTAAGCTTCATGCTGGTATCAATCTATTCATCAAAATGTCATCTTGTTCTTGAGGTCGGCATCAGTTAACAATGAAAGATTTGCTAAATGTGCAGTCAAGCATAAGCTTCAACACCATCTTCAACATTCATCAGGGTTGCTTGTAGAGCAAATAACAGAATATGTCAAGAAACTGGAGGAATTGCAAGAAGTCGAGTGTCCACTTGTATCAAATGCTTCGTCCAAAGGCTACAAGGTAAAGTTTTTTATGAAAGCCTAAACATCATATAATGATGACTGAGAAATCTAAACATTATGTATGATGATTTTTCAGAGTATCTAGCATTGCTTTTTACGGTGTTATTTACTTTGTATCATTTTTGCTGTCGCAGGTTCTGGCAGACATTGTCGAAAGCATAGCAGGTGCTATATTAATTGATACAAGGCTCAACCTACATAAGGTTTGGGAGGTATTTGAACCATTACTTGCTCCCATTGTATCACCTGATAGTCTTGAACTGTCCCCTCTAAGAGAATTGTTTGAGTTGTGTAGTCATCTTGGCTACTTCTTTAACACAACACTACAAAAAAAGTTGGCTTTTGGGACAACACTTTCAGGAACGCTAGTTTTAAACGTCCTAAAAAATTATTATTTGGGACTGCTATATTTTTTGTAACAAAAAACAAATTTATTGGTGACAGATTGGAAGATGGACCTCTTATTTGGGACTATTAATATTTTTCGTTCCAAATAAATTTTGAGACCGTCTCAAATAATCTCAGCGGAAAAGCTATATTTTCAGTCACATGCATTCCACGTGACACAAGATTAGAGTGTTAAAAATTGAAGGAAAGCTAATTCCCGCACTCATTTTAGTCATTCCCTCTCTTTCCATCTCTCTCTCAGAGAGAGGGAGAGAGAGAGAGCTTCTGGTTGCTAAGACGTCGCCCGCCCCGACTATTGGCACTCCTCCATCACGGCGAAGAGGCAAGAAGACTCCATCGGGTACGTATTTATTTGATCAAGGATTTAGAGTCTTCTTCTCTCTCAGAATCTCAAAATTTTGGTTTGATTTAGGGTTTGTGGTCGAAGAAGAAGGGCATCGACAACCCACCCAATGGGTACTCCCCTCATCTCTCCCTCATGCCGTTCTTTGGATGTCGAGAGCTAGGGTTTACTCCGATATCAATGTCATCCACCCAAAGGAGTACCGTGACTACGAGTCTCTCATCGTCCAGTGGGGGTAAAAACCCTAACCCTAAATTCTCCCTTTTTATGTCGTTTTTTGTAGGTTCTGATTATATATTGGTGATTGTGTTTATTATTAGAATCGGATCAATCTGTGTCGAATTGCGTCAATTATCACGGATGATGCCATCTTTTGATTGATATGGTTCACCTGAGCTTGAGCTTAAGAAAGCTAGGGTTTCCATAGGTCTTTGTTGTAAATCGATGATGATTTTGTTAAAATCAAAAGAAGCTTATCGAGTTGAATAAATTCACGAAAGATGTCATTTTTCGGTTGACATTGTCCACTGGAGAATGGGAAATTGAAAACTGAAATATTCAGCTAAAAGGTATGAACTTGAGCTCAATAAAGGTGCTGGATAGTTGATGGTCCTTTCCATTTCTATGTCTTGAATTGTGTAGGGTTGATTGATTTTCGTAGGTTATTATCATTTTATATTGGTGATATTTGTTGTTATACCTTTGAGGAAGATCGGACGAACTGAGTGAATCATTACAAAAAGTTTCATATTTCGGTTGACATGAAATTTTTTCAGAAAAATATATGCCCTTTGACAGTTATTGTTTGTAAATCATGGTGGAAACATTGACGAGCTTGGAGAAGGTGCACTCTACCCAGTCTTCAAATTACGTGAAATGCAACAAATAGGTGTCTTATTTAGGAGCACACAAGTTAATTTATTCCTACAAACCAGGAGATACAGCAACCTTGGCGTTTTTTGGGTCGAAACTGTAACCATTTTACTATTCCTGATTACCCGTTTTTGCCCCTCGATATTTCCTTATTAGCTGATGCTGTTGCATATTATGTATACATGCAATTTTTATCAGTTGCTGCCAAGAATAATGGTCTTGATTTTTGTAGTGTATGGAGTAATGAAGTTTAGTCTTTCAGTGGCTAACAGAGTGCAGATTGTTGATAGTAAATGTAGATTACTGTACACCATCTGAAGTGATTACAATTCTCTTGGTTTTTATATAATAAGCTTGTTCTCCGCATCTCCTTCTGATTAGTGGGGGAACCTTTAATTTTACTCTTTTCAATGATATTATAGATATTTTTGCCTGGAAAGAGGCTCTTTGTGTAACAGAAATATGAGTCATATTCTCATGCTAAAAGGAAACTGAAGTCTCAAGGAAGAATGGATGTAACCGCAACAATGTCCAGAAAATGGCATAGTAGAACACGCCAATGTGGATATTGTTGTACTATGGCTCATCAAATTTTGGATGGATTTTGAAGGCTAGAAATTGATTCAATATTTAGTAATATTATGGTTTTCTCTAGCCTACTAATTGAAGAGAGCTTGGAATTTTAAGTATTAAAGGAGGCTCTGAAGCTCGATGGACATGGTTCGACCAAAATCGAACCACGTTGTCGTGAGGTGAACTCTCCTATTCCACAGTTTCGATATGAAATTGGTGACGGAGAGGTGACGTTGATTATGTATCTTATTTTTGAAAGGGCAATTCTTTCTTGACGAATTTTTTTGAGCCACAAGTCCTCTGCAGTTGCTTGCATGTTTATGTTGTGCATCAGCTGCTGTCCGTCCTAGCTCTTAAAATTAGCTATTGATTGTTTCTAAATCAATGACATCCATCAATCACTAGCAGCATGTCTCCTTCCAAATTTCCCCATCAATTTGGCTTTCAGCATTTCCCCATCAACTTGGCTGTCAGCATTGTTCATGACAAGAAGAAATTGACATGGCATTCTTCTATCTAAACATAGAAGAGCGAGATCAATTCTACCACGAACATGACAGATCAATTTGCTGCTCTACAAACCATAGCTCAAAATCCTGGTCAAGCTCGTGATGAGGTTCTTGCTGACTTCTATAAGAAGTGATCAGATGACTTTCTGGTAACACCCTCCTCCATATATCTAAGACTTAATTGCTTATCTAGTTATTTTTGTGATTTTTATTTGCAAGAGAGACTGGTTGTATAATCATGTTGTTCTTTTTCCATCAGGTGGTAAATAAATGGTTTGCTCTTCAAGCAATGTCAGACATTCCTGAAAATGTGACTAATGTCCAGAACTTGTTGAGCCATCCTGCCTTTGACATGCACAACCCAAACAAGGTCAGCAAGATATCCGCTTATATTTCTTATGTTGTAGCCAACTTTATCAAACATGTGTAAATTTTGAATTTTGGTTGTTTATCAGGTTTACTCCCTAATTGGAGGGTTTTGTGGATCCCCTGTTAATTTTCATGCAAAGGATGGGTCAGGCTACAAATTTCTGGGAGAAGTTGTAATGCAGCTGGACAAAATAAACCCCCAGGTGCTTTTCTTCTTATGTTCGTTACACTCTTGCACCCGCCGGTCACTCCTTTCTCTAAAGGGTATTTTCAAGCGAGTTAATCGGGGCACTGGTTATTAAGCTTATGTTTGTTTCTTCATTTTATTTCAGGCCACCTCCCGCATGGTTTCAGCTTTCTCGAGATGGAGGCATTATGATGAAGGCAGACAAGCACTGGCTAAGGTAAATCTTTAAGTGCTTGATGCATTATGTTTGCTTATTTGTATTAAGTGCTTGATGCAGTCATTGCCCATGTTAAACTAGTAGTTATATCTTTAAGAGAATAAAGAATAGTTACCAAATGATTCATACCTCAGTTTTTAGTCACCTGACATGAGCTTCACTCTTGGATTGGATGTCAATGTGCATCACTTTGATATTGATATCCTTCATTTGACCTTGGAAGACACCTTAAACAAACACCACTGTAAGTTCCTGTCAAATGACCTTTATAGCAGCTCAGTGTCATTCATGTAGTAATAGATTGCAGCATTTTTGCTTTCTTAGCGTCGGTGGCATCTTTCAGCAATATACAATCTTTAAGGAATGTAATTATTAGATCCTGTCAGCTTGGTTCTTGGTCAATTTGCATCATCTCTGGTTCTTTAACGCTAGGATGTAGCAGTTCTTCATGAAAAGTCCTACCTTCCAACTGGGTGATCCGTATGACCAATATACACTGGGTAAAGTTTTCACTGTTTGGCTTGGCCCATATACCTAACCTCTGTAGAAGAAAATTTGTTATTTTGTCAAGTTGAGAGTCCCTGGAGCTATAAACAATAAACTTATAATGTCAACTGAAATAGCACAACAATTACCTCAATCACACTGACTATACTTCCATCTGTCGATGACACGGTCATCAAAGTCCTTTCACTGTCACTTCCACCCCTATATTCATAGCTATGAGAACTTTTTCGGCCAACCGTTTGAGAGTCTGGTAGATCCTGGAAATCATAGAAGTTTAGTAAGATAACCATGTTTGCACAAATACATTCAAATTCTTTTCTATGGATTCTATAACTAAATTCCCGATATCCCATAACCTTTGGTGTTGGTTTCACGAATCTTTTTTCTCCTAGATCTCATCTCTTCTATCATAACAATTATGTAACCTTTTTAATGGCATCAATCTAGTTCAGTCTTAGCTTCCCGTTTGTCCTTCAGGATAGACTACAACCCAATTGCTCATCCTAACTTGAGGAGAATAAAAGGTGAACTCAATATACAAAGTACAATAGAAGGCATAAGTTGGCTCTATTCAATCTGTTATATTTTCATCAGAAGTTACCTTCAGTTTTAGTCTTTATAGGGGACCTGTATCATCATAATAAGCACAAGAATGCACGAAATACCATGACAAAACATCTATTCAGAAACCTTATAAACTATGTCTCCCCTCTTATCATCAACATCATCATCATCCAAGCTTTCTCCAATCAGGATGGGGTTAGCTAGGAGAGGATGATGCCAGAAGACCTAGACGGCTAGTTGGCAGCATAGAACTACATTTTAATTAGCTATGCAATTTAAGCCCGTGCAACCAAGGAGCATTCTCCAAGTTCCCTATATGTAAAGATTCTAGACGAAGAGCTATGATGATACAATTTGCTTAAGCGAATTGCACTCATCTCCAAGACACAATAATCCAAAGACAAAAGGAATGGCATCCATCTCCATGCTAGAACATCTTTGCTGAAAATTTGTTGCATGTATAAGTAAGAATGCCCTATTTTTAGCCCTTCTTTCTATGAACATCAACCAAAACTGTTATTGGGATGTTGATCCTTGGTCCAAATCATATTATGCTATTTATATTGCCATCTCAAATGCAAGTGCCCTTAGATAAGAGTCTTAGGGGTAAACTATAGAACAAAAAAAATAAGCAGTGGTAGATGGGCACATCTGAAATTCTTACTGATCTAGATCAAAAATAAATGAGCATCAACTGTATAACATCAGTTCATATACCATATTCACGCTTCTGGGAGAAATCTATGAATAAACTAAGCTTACTTTTTCTTGCAAACTTGAATGCTGTATTTTAATAGTTCATAGTGGTGCTTTACAAGAAGTACAAGGTGTCTCATCTATTTAGCTTAGCTTTACGCCACTTCCTACATTGATCAGTTAATGATATGTTTTGTTTGCTAACCAACATTTTAAATCCTTATTAACAAATTTCATTTTTCTTAGTTTTGTCGTAATATATTTTCCTTCATCTGCTAACTGCCAAACCATATATACTTCCATCTGTCGATGACACGGTCATCAAAGTCCTTTCACTGTCACTTCCACCCCTATATTCATAGCTATGAGAACTTTTTCGGCCAACCGTTTGAGAGTCTGGTAGATCCTGGAAATCATAGAAGTTTAGTAAGATAACCATGTTTGCACAAATACATTCAAATTCTTTTCTATGGATTTTATAACTAAATTCCCGATATCCCATAACCTTTGGTGTTGGTTTCATGAATCTTTTTTCTCCTAGATCTCATCTCTTCTATCATAACAATTATGTAACCTTTTTAATGGCATCAATCTAGTTCAGTCTTAGCTTCCCGTTTGTCCTTCAGGATAGACTACAACCCAATTGCTCATCCTAACTTGAGGAGAATAAAAGGTGAACTCAATATACAAAGTACAATAGAAGGCATAAGTTGGCTCTATTCAATCTGTTATATTTTCATCAGAAGTTACCCTCAGTTTTAGTCTTCATAGGGGACCTGTATCATCATAATAAGCACAAGAATGCACGAAATACCATGACAAAACATCTATTCAGAAACCTTATAAACTATGTCTCCCCTCTTATCATCAATATCATCATCATCCAAGCTTTCTCCAATCAGGATGGGGTTAGCTAGGAGAGGATGATGCCAGAAGACCTAGACGGCTAGTTGGCAGCATAGAACTACATTTTAATTAGCTATGCAATTTAAGCCCGTGCAACCAAGGAGCATTCTCCAAGTTCCCTATATGTAAAGATTCTAGACGAAGAGCTATGATGATACAATTTGCTTAAGCGAATTGCACTCATCTCCAAGACACAATAATCCAAAGACAAAAGGAATGGCATCCATCTCCATGCTAGAACATCTTTGCTGAAAATTTGTTGCATGTATAAGTAAGAATGCCCTATTTTTAGCCCTTCTTTCTATGAACATCAACCAAAACTGTTATTGGGATGTTGATCCTTGGTCCAAATCATATTATGCTATTTATATTGCCATCTCAAATGCAAGTGCCCTTAGATAAGAGTCTTAGGGGTAAACTATAGAACAAGAAAAATAAGCAGTGGTAGATGGGCACATCTGAAATTCTTACTGATCTAGATCAAAAAATAAATGAGCATCAACTGTATAACATCAGTTCATATACCATATTCACGCTTCTGGGAGAAATCTATGAATAAACTAAGCTTACTTTTTCTTGCAAACTTGAATGCTGTATTTTAATAGTTCATAGTGGTGCTTTACAAGAAGTACAAGGTGTCTCATCTATTTAGCTTAGCTTTACGCCACTTCCTATATTGATCAGTTAATGATATGTTTTGTTTGCTAACCAACATTTTAAATCCTTATTAACAAATTTCATTTTTCTTAGTTTTGTCGTAATATATTTTCCTTCATCTGCTAACTGCCAAACCATATATACAAATTAAGGGCTGCAAAAAACACCCACCGGCACATGACCATATGATCAGAATCTTATCATTTATTTGTATTGTGATAGAACATGTACGATGCAACTATATACCTACAACCCATCTTAGTATCATGGTTATATGTCATCTGTGGCAAGCTTAAAAACTGATTGAGCATAATGTGTCACCAGACTTTACTTTCAATGTATGCTTCCCCTCTTCTAATCTATTTTATGCGATACTTGTATTAGGAATGTTCAAAAGTGTATTTTTTTTTCTTGAAAAGATTTTGATATCCGAACTGAAGATGCTCTTGGATGGTCAGTTCCACAAAGAGATTGATGCCTTATACCAGGAATACAAAATTGTGAGTAAAAAAAAATTGTCCATTTGCTTGCTATGCTCTACTTTTCACTCTTTATTATTGTATTATATCATTCTTTAATGAAGACATGCTGACATGTAGTCTACTCTTGATGCACAGCTAGGCAAAGATTGTTTCTTGAATCCTGAGAAATCTTTACCATCTTCACTTAAGAGAACTCCAGTGACGAGTTTAATGATCTACAGAAAAATGTTCGCTACTTTATGAGAATTGAAGGTAAAATTTTAAAATCTATTGGTGCATAATATTTGATAGGCTTGTGATCATAAAATAATTAAGATAATTAACGATGGAAGGATTGGCAATAACTTGCATTCCCGTTTTACCTTTTCCATTTATTGCATCATGGCCCCAAATACTTTTGCCATGAATAATCATTCTGAAACTCAAATTTGTGTCTTGTAAGCGAACTCGTGGACATGCTTATCTATATGTCATATAGGCCCATTTATATAGCACATTTTTCTTTGAATAATCTATATAGTAGTTTTTTGCCTATGAATTAGGTAATATGGGTTTCTCCTAGCCATTTATATAGGCTACTGTTAACACAATTAGCTAAGAAAGAGAATCACTCCGCAGGGTTTCTTTTGTTATTGTACCACTACACAGGGTTTCCTTTGTTATCTCAAGTTTGTCATCCAAGCAAGATAATACCATAGCTGATGAATTGGTGGTTGATCTGTTGAAGTATTTGAACAATATCCTCTTTGGTACAGGTGATCATTCTTGTTGTTCCAATTTTTTATTATTTTTGGGTAAATGCAGGTATGTAGGCAACATCCATCTCCAAGTCACATTTGCTCTTCTTCTTGAGATCTCCTAAAGTTGTGGTGCTATTGAAGGGTGTAAGCTCATTAAAAAAGATAAGGTTAGTCTCTCGTCTACACTTTCTTTTTGAGTGTATAGTTTCCTATAATTGTGTTTTCTCTCTTGGGTATACTTGTCTAGAATAACATCTGGTCATATAGCTATTTGATATTTGCAATCTAATTTTGACATGTCCACATTAATATGTTATGCTAGATTCTCAATATACAATCTTGTATTATTTTTTTTCCAGTATGTAATCATCATATGGTAGGCTCTGTTGTCATTCATTATTGCTTCACACTGAACATGCTCGTGCAGGTCTCCGAAGAGTCAGTAGAGACTACCGCCTCCCGCTCCGATGAATCTGCACTGTCTACCTCCAATTCGACCCCAGATCTCGAGGGCCTCCCCCCTAAGGAAGGTGAGCCTCACCCTTTCTTTTCGTCCCAGCAGTCCGAGGAAGCAAACGAGGAGACGATGAACGATTCGGAGGCGATCCCAAAGAAGAGGACTCGTGATTTGGAGGAGGAGGCGGTCCCGAAGAAGAGGACTCACAAGAGAAAAGGGGTTCCTAATAAATACGTTTTGGACTTGTGTAAAAAGTCGTAGATTTTATTTTGTAAATTAAGTGAATGCTTACTGATGTAAAACTTGATGGGAACACTCTAAGTGATGTAAGACTTGGATTTCATTTTGTGAACAATGGGATATTACCTTTAAATATATTTTATAGAAATCGTTTTGTTAATGTTGCGCCTACGCTTTGTTAATGTTGCGGCTACCATATGCATTTCCGATTAAATAAAATAGTTATGTATGAATTTTTGTTGTATATAAAATTCAATTATATATTTTATATATAAACAGGAAATTAGTAATTCCATAATAATTTAAACAATTGTTAAGTTTTTTCGCACGATTACAGTACTTTTTAAAATTTCGTCCCTTATTTATTAGGACGAAATATATCTGTTACAAAAACTTGTTTTTTGGGATAAATTAATAAACCGTCACACAAAAGCATAAATTTGAAAACTTTTGAGACGTTTTGCCTAACCGTCCTTTAACAGTAATTAGGACGGCAATATCCGTCCCTAAAGTTTTTGCCACGCCACCCTAATGGGACCGTCCATTCCCGTCCCAAAGGCCGTCCCAAATATTTGTTGGGACGGTAATTGCAGTTTTTAAGACGGTTTTTTGTTGTCCCCAAAGGTCACTTTTTTTGTAGTGCAAAGTGTATGATGGAGGGAGACATTTTTCAGGGTTTTGCTACGTGATGTCGACAGTTTTGATGTGCTCAAAGTTGAAGCCAATGTACTAATAGTTTTGAGGGTCTACTTACTAGTAGTAGTTGTAAATATATGTATTTGGATGTCTTATTTTGAAAAAATGTAATGAAGATGGTGATATATGTTATGTATATATTTGTAAATGGATTAAATGGTACTCTATAACATTTAGATGTTTTCTTGTGAATATGGTTCAAAATGAATGTTTTGAAATTGAATTGAGCAACATTGAGCATTGATCTATAATTTTTTGGAAAGTAATATATAAATGTGCAGAATTGAGCGTTATAAATGTGCTGAATTGAGTCTATACAGATTATCTATTCATAACGCTTTCAAACTACGCTGAAAATAAGTGTAGCAGAAACTCATCATATTCATGACGGTTATTTTATGACGCTTTTAAAAAACATTTATAACACCCGTTTTCATGACGGTTGCTATGGAAAAAAAGTGTCATGGTACGTCATTAATGACGCTTTTTAGCCGTCATTAAAAGGATTTTTTGTTGTAGTGGTTCTTCTCTCTTTTCCCTCCTTTCCGACCTTCAGCTTCGTCTACCGGCACCACCGCCATGGCTGCCCCCTTCAGCCACCAGCGCCACCGCCATCACCACTTCCAGCGCCACCATCATCATCGTCGTCGCCCGCCACCAGTACCACCACTTCCTTCCCTCTCTCCCTTTATCCTCCGCTGGGCCGAGCCCCATGGCCGCCACCCACCTCGACAACCCCCTCCTCTTTCCGTGCCGGCAGCGAGCTACCTTGCCTCGCCCCGTCTCTCTCCCTCTGTTCTTCTCTGAGCACTGAACCGTCGCGGTTGCTTCCTCTGCCGTCGGGAGATCGACCTGGCCGAGCTTCTTCGCCTCCTCTCTTCCCTCCTCGGGTTGGGTGCTCCACGGGGAGCGAGCCCCCTCGATCTGTGCGCACCTTGGGCTGCGTGCTGCCTCGAGCAGTGCGCTGCCTCGTACAATGTGATGTCTCGAGCAATGCACCCTCGTGTTGCGTGTGCCTCGATCTGTGTACCTCGTTTCCCATGTACCTCGACATGTATGTCGGCCTCGGGGTACGTGCTGCTTCAGTTTTTGTGTACCTAGATTCACGTGTTGCCTCGGGCAACGGGACGCCTCGAGCCCTACGCTGTCTTGGGCACCGTGCCATCTCGATTTGTGCATTGTCTTATTTTTTGTGCCTCGGCCTTTGTGCCCATCTTGATTTTTGTGTCGCTCCATTTTGTGTGCACGTACTAATTTGCGTGCCACCTCGGTTTGTGTACCACCTTAGACTCTACATCGTATTGATTTGCGTGCACACATTGACTTGTGTGACGCATTGATTTGTGTGTTTCCTTGAATCTTGCATCATCTTGATTTGTGTGCGTGCCTCGATTTGCGTGCCGCGATGATTTGGGTACCATTTCGATATTCGTGTTTCCTCGATCTACGTGCACGTCTTAATTTACGTACATGTTATGTTTCTCGTTCGTCTCGATCTTCGTATTATCTCGTTACGTGTACGCCTCGATTTGTATTCCTGTATCGATCTATGTGCACGTCTCGATTTACGTGTATGTTATGTCTCATGTTCATCTCGAGCTTTGAGTCATCTTAATTCTTGTGTGCGTCTCGATATACGTACATGCCTCGGTTTTTGTGTCTGTGTCGATTCGCGTACCTCGATTTTCGTGCTAGATCCCTGCACTGCTTGTGGAACCCACACGGTATACCCTCCTGGCATCCATCGTGATTTTTGTCTTTATTTTATTATTTAATTCTAATGATTGTTTATTATGTGTTCTGAGGACCTCGATGGACGTGCCACCTTGGATCGCGATTGCCGAAGACTTGCTTACCTAGACGAGCCCTCTAGGCAATTATCCCTTCCTCATCGACGGCTCTTGCCCTCTCTCCTGGAATTTATTATATTTAATTCTTTATAATTGTAAATGTATAACCATGATTAGTATAGCTTAGCATGTAGAACTGCCATGTTGAACCTAGGATAGCTTGGTTCGATACCGGTTTACGACCGTTTCGGACAACTCGAACGGGTCATCCACACCTCCAAGGACACGAGCACGACTCACATGTATGGATTGTCCCTATATGCCCCATGTCCGACTCGCGGTCAGGTAACGGCTTGGCTAACTATTTCTATGACTTTGTTTGTGGCTTGGATATGACTGTGGGTTTTGATGCGTCCCGTGTGGCGGTTCCTATTGAATGTGTTGGCTTGGATCCCAGTACGCATTGTAGCGCTGCTGGAGGCCGAGACTTTGTGTTCTCGGCTATGGCTTGGGTCCTAGTACGCATCGTAGTGCTGCTGGAAGCTGAGACTTTGTGTTCTCAGTTTGCGATTCTGCGGCGGGTTGTGCCAAGTGGATTTAGCCCCAATTCGCTGGGAGCTCCCGTCTAGAATACAGAGGAGACTCTGTCGAATTTTTCCAGATTTCCCGGTCGAGAATTTGGTCCGAAGATTTGGGCAGAACCGCTCCTTTGGTTGATGAACCAAACTCATGCACGTCTATTGTAGTATAGTAATACCTGATCTCAGTACTTGCTAGGTAGACTCATGACTAGATTAGTCGCCTAGTTACTTGACATGTCTTGTCCGTCGGATAGCGTAAGGAGCGCAGTTCCACTCGGGAGACGGTCTGCAACCCTGGTCCTTGTTTGGTTTAAGAGTTGTGGATCTGTTTCAGAGCGGTTCATGCAATCCTTGCTATTTTTTGGCGGCATAATTGATAGACTCTTGTCCCCCCCGACCATTCTTTCTATGAGTTATCCTAGTCTAGCCAGCTAGGACTGATAGTTGTCCTATGTATCGGAATTTGTGATTTTTGGATATATTTGAGGATTGAGTATTATAGAGAGTATGATCTCGAGATATTGATTGATAGACTCACGTGGATTCTTGGATAGTGTTGCTATTTTTTTGATGATGTTCTAATTCGATCGGACATGACTATGTGGATTCTTGGATTTTGATGATCGCAAATATTTCACAGAACGAGGAGAATATCGAGGGTATTATTATATGATTTTTACTCGACTTTCCGAACGCCAAAAACCTGGATTGATTGCTATGTCTTGGTAGTTGAGAGATTTGTTTCCCGATAGCCTGTGATCATTGATTTAGAGGACCTTGGTGAGCCAGAGGGCCTAGCATTGTTTATGAGGATTAGCGTAGTATCTGACGATTTTACTTCTTGATCTGATCTCCATCATGGAGGGAAGACTCTTGCTAGATTGATCTGGTGGATGGACCGACTTGATGATTGGAGCTGTATGCTTCCACATATGCTTGAGATGCTGTAGCACCCAGTTTCCCAAATGAGGGTAATTTTGAAATTTCGTGTTTATAATTATTTTAATAATGATATTTAATTCATGATATAATTTTTGGTGATTTTAAATTATTTTAAAATTATTTAAATCAATGACTTGTGGTTTTGACGTTTTGCTAGTGAAACCCTAGAGACTGTTTGACCTAGAGCTTAACCATGTGATTATGATATTTTAATGTCATTTTTGGCCTAAGGATATTTTTGCATTTGACCTCTTTGAATTATTTTGATATTATTTTATTATTTATGATATTGTTTTGGGGTTATTTGAGTCGGGTTCGAATTTCAACTCAATCCGACTTGAAACGGGGACCCGGGGGTAGTTTGACTCTAGTGGGACCCACACACTAGTTAGGCATGGCCTACATGATATTAATTTTAGTCCACTTGATAGAAATATTTTAGTTAGAGGTTAGACTAATTATTATGGATAAGGTTAGTGTGATTAGAGACTTTAGAATGACTAATTTAGCCCCAAGCAATTAGCCCTTTCCTAATACTCATAGAATAGGTTAGTGGGAGCATTTTGGACCTTACCATAATAGGACAAATAGCCCCATATGGCCAGCCACTTTGGGAGAGGATAGGCTCAAGTTCATTTCATTATTCTCATCCACACTCTCTCTCTTGTTCTTTCCCAAATTCCTAGAGAGCAATCCCTAGCAATTTCTCCACCAAATCCTTCCATTTCGCCACCAAATCTTCTTCTTTCCTTCTCCATTCTAGCCAAGGAGGAAGCTACCCAAGTTTGGGAGGATTCGGAGCTCGTTCGTGTCTTTTGGAATCTCTACGTGTCGGTGTCGCTCCGGGAAGGCTTTTCTTCGATTCGATCTACCGGAAGGTATAAATCCCTTCTCCTTTTCATTTTCTCATGCATATAGGTCTATTTTGAACCCATAAGAATGACCCCCATGGTTGTATCTCCATTTGTGTCCATTTCGTGTCCATTTGGAGGTCATAGGAGTGTCCTTTGTGTTGTGGTTGTGTTCATGTGGAAAAATCCCAAATTTGGACATACTATGTGTTGTTGTTATGTATGAATAAATTATTACATGTTTAATCTCATATTTTTGTATTGGAGATGTGTTCTATTGTGTCTCATATATATATTAGTGTAGAGAGTGAGTTCTTGATATATTATGTTATATATTTGTGTTATTTTGTCTCAAACTACCCAAATCCGTCATAATTTTTATCCACGTTATTAACTTCAGCCCTAACTTAGAAATGTCATAACTTCTAGATCAAAGCTCGATTTAATCTCCCGTTTTTTTTAAAAGAAGTGTATTGAAGTTAGCTTTCCAAAAACATATATTAATAGGCCTAATTCTTTCTGTAACTTTCTGGAGAATTATTTGAGTGTCAGCTGTACGAAAGACAAACGCGTTCTCGGTGTTTTCGCGATTCCGGGAGTTTTCGGAAACGAAAACGCGATCCGTTTGAAGTTTCGGAAAGCTAACACATAGATCTATAACATACTTTAATTCTAGATTTTAATTTATACTGAGATGGTACAGTATTGATTATTAGTAGGAGTTACTATTCGGTATATGCATTTTGTGCACCCTTGTGTGTAATATAATGTTCTATTTGATTTTAACCTATGTTAATGTATATACATTATGTAATTAAATGGAGAATACAAGCATGAGTAAATGGTTAAATAAATGATGTATGAGGTGTAAGTATCCTATCTAATGTAAGCATGTATAAGTATGGCTTGTAATGAATATGTAGGTTCCATAGTATGTAATGTATGGTGCATATAGTAGTGCAAGAGAATAAATGAATGATGAATGAATGCAAGCATGAATGTAATGTAATAATAGATGTAATGTATGCAATATACAAGTTAATGAGATATAATGTTCTATGTTAACACAAATCCTATATTACCTCATGTACCCCTTACACTATGTTGACACTATCACACTTGACACTTTGTTCACTTACACTTTGACACTCTTTGATATGTATACACTATGTATGCCCATTTAACCCTCACTTGCCCTTTGCCATGTTCACATACACACACATAGCCTCTTAAATAAGTATTTATGAATACAGTTAACTTAGCTATGTATGTATATTATATATATGTTAGCATATTGTGTTGTAATATATATGTTTATATAACCATTTGAAATGCCATAATTATAGACCTAATGTTGAATACCAATATTTGCATGTGTATATATGTGTAGACATATATAGCTTAAAGTAATAGATTACCTAGTGTATATCCAATGTAAATTCTTGCCTATTTGAGTATTGAATAATTGCATGCTATATAGAGTTGGGTGTATATTGGCTTGTATAGCCTTGTATTGATGTGTGCTTGCTAGGATAGTCTTGGTTAGGCCTAGTAAGACTTGCTGGGTTAGGACATGACCTAGTTTGACCTAGTTTGACTAGTGCAGTTGACCAGAGTTGACCAAGGGTTGACTTTGGCCTAGTTTGACCTAGATTCATGTAGAATGCATTGTAGTGCTTTATATTACCCTTCTGGACATGTTGTGACCTGTGCTGTTCTAATTAGGAGCCAGACACCTCTCCTCGGACAGTATCTTTACCTTGGACATTCAGATATCAGGCGAGTACATTCTCTGATCATTTCATATCCTGCTTAGAATTATTTCCTGCAGTAGATTACTTTACTTGTACTGTCATGATGGTCACACAGATTGGTACTATATGGATCCTTTCTTGAGATGTTATCCTTAGGAAGCATCGGGTACTACGTGTTCTGTGCGTTTCACTTACATGGCGTATCACTATGCTTCTTGGTTCATTTGATTACTTGTGACATGTACCCTCATGATCACAGAGTCTCTTGAATCTTATACTGTTAGGTAACCCCCAGAATCCCCATTTATGGGACATCCATGTATCATCCTTCGGGGGCCATGCATGGAATCATATAACATAACCTGACTGGATCCTTGTGTATTGATTGGGGGTACGGGGGAGTAGAAGTGGACATATGAATAATACACCAGTAGTATTTCTTTGAATCATTCCATAGTGTCTTCACAGAATCATCTCAGGCCATTTACATGTTCATATAGTACTCTGACTCACTAGTCACTGCTAGTTCTCTATGTATAGTAGATATTTCTATTACAGCTCTCTCTCTGTTTATATACTGTTTTCCTTCAGTACCTGTATCTTACTTTACTGCATGATTATATTTTCTAACCTGCTATGATCTGTTGAGATGTACTGTACTCGCTCCAGTCCTGACTGGACCTGTTGATAAATTTTACAGATAGCCTGGAGGTGCCTGCTAGCCTAGAGGAGACACATTAGAGGATGTTTAGATAGTTATTTCATTTGTCTGGAGTTGTACTTGATTTGTGGATTACTGTATTTGAGTTTTGAGATGTATTCCTGGGTTTATGTATCTTAGACACTTAGACTTCTATCTTCTGTATCTCTTTTGAATTTCATGTTTTATCTATCATTATCATGCTCTGCCTTAGATGTGATTGAGACTGTATCTGCTATGTCACCGCCATTCGGGGAGTATAACTGCTTAGCATTATATTGTTAGATGTTGTGACCTAGGATAGCGTTCTACCGTCGACACTGCGGCGTAGGCTGGGCATTGTTACGTTCTCGTACCCAAACAGTGGGTGCGGGTCGTGACAGATGCTATTATAGTAGAGATTCTAATCTTGTACTAGACCTGATATCTATGCCATAATGTGGGCAGATGACTTCTTGTGACTGACAGATTTGTCCTTGTTCCTGATATGACTACTTATATCCGTACTATAAGTCCAGCTTACCCTTTGAGGTACTGGTCCTGATTTTGTACTGCGGTGCTCCTTATCTACTGGCACTTTGAGGTGCTACTTTCATGATTATATGACATTGCGATGCCATCATGATATTCTAGCTATATTATATGATTACCTGCACGAGTACCTTGGTAGTTGGCCTTTAGTCTTAGCGTGGTCAGGATTGATTGATTGCTTGTGCATTATGCTAAGGATGCATCACAACTGGGACTATAGGTGTCAAGGTTGATTCTTACTTAGCATTCCCGTACTAAGGTACGACATATAGAAGGATGATCATGTGACCACGACATGTGATTCTGGATAACTGTAGGGATAATCTAGGTAACTTAAACTGGTAGAGGCATTGTGAGGGAACGAAATCCCGAGATCGTGCAATACTAGCCTTAATACAGATATTAGTCCTGATTTGCAGGTTGGCCACCACGGATGTTGTTCCCGTTCGTACTAGTGGATGGCAGTATCTGACTACTATTATGTACTATATACTTCTCTTGCTCGTACGGTAGCCTTACGAGGGATCGGTGCTTATCTTGTCTTGTTATACTTGGCTCCGCTAGCCCTGCTGGGATGGTATGATCTGAGGATTCCCATATTTGCATTGTTGGGGTAACCCAACCACCACATAGGAAGCCGTAGTTATTTCAGTGGCCGCTTATTCACTTAATTGTTTAGCTTGTTGCTTGTACAGTCAACTGATTTCGAGTTACAGTCGACGATGCAGATATTATTGGATGTTAGGGAGATTGTGATGATTGTTGGTTATCTAGCTATATTAGTTGTGGATTACTATCGTGCATTGGTACCGCACGACCCCTACCCTCATTTACTGTTCTTATATGCTATTCATGTCTTATTTTATCCTGTTGGCTTTTTTTCGCCCATCCTTGAGCCTTCCTTTTTGGTACTTGCTACAGTTAGCCTAACCAACCTTGGATTGTTCCCAGATTGCCAGTGACCGACCCTATGGATCTTCCAGACTTGAGGATATGCTCCAGTTCCAGACCATGCTAGGAACTGTAGGAAGGTATATCCGTCTACATTATTATACTGTACTGTAGATTTTCTGATTATTATATGAGTATTTCCTATCTTCCATATGATTCTCTCTCTTGCTTATTATTTCTTTGTGATTGAATGTGGATATGAGATCGGATTTAGGCCATAGATTGATTGCATGCTAGGATACCCAGTAAAATTGACAGCCGTCATTGTCGTATACGTATTCGTACCTTATATGGTGTAGCTGGCCGACGTCCGTCCCTGTATTTCGGTACTGGGGCGTGACACGGTTTTAGTGGTGGCTCATGTAGGTTTCGTTTTGAGATTTTGTTGGGTATCACATGATTATTGATCCCAGTCTACTATTTCTTGGTATTCCCACTTTTTACACTTGTCCTTCGCTCATTTGAACTTGTGAATTGGTCCTCATCCCTAACTGGACCTATCATGCTTGGCTATGTCTTATTCGTTGTTATCTACCCCTGATCCTTGTTCGATAGATATGATCATATAGTTGGACATGTCGATCACTTTATCAGACAAGACGTTGTCTTGTCTCCATCATTGGGTTACTTGATTATGTATTTGGGTTCTGTACTCTCTACCGATGAATTGACTTGTTTGATTTCCTGTTATCCCTTTCGTGCGTTGACTTCGTGTTGACTTAGTATTATTATCGTCCTTTTCGAGCGTTGGCTTGATTTTTGCAGAAGGAAGATTTCATTAGGACTCTGAGATTGGATATTTTAACATTTGTTGAGTATCCAAGGGATATTCTTGTATCAATTTGGCTCCCTTGATTTCGGACAGTTTCGCACTCATGATTATCTGTTTCAGATATTATTTTGATTATAGATATACTTTCTATACATTATATTTTGATATGGATCCTTGACTTGGAGTATTTTCCTATGTATATGGAGTATTTTCCTAGAAAAACTATCTTGTGGTTATTATTGAAGATATTTTTGGATGTATGTTACGATTCACTTGGATTTTGGATTTTGAATATTTTTCTAGGACTCTCGTTATATTGTTAGAGATTTTGTGATTTTAGTGATTTGGATATTTGAGTTATGGATTTTATTCGTTTTTGGGTATTTGTCAAGAGTGACCAAGTGGCCCTATTATACCTTGATGGCGTGGTAACGAAAGTTGCAGCCGCTCGATTATAGTGCCATTGTGAATCTTTTGCAGCTATTCCGGATGGCGTGACAGAGAATGACCGTGACACACATTGTAATCGGATATAAGGAAACTACTGTCGTCGGGTTGAGACGAATATCCTGGATTTATGATTTTCTGTGGATTTTCATGCAGTTGGGATTTCAGGTTTTCTGATATCGTTTTTGATACTTTGTACCTGTTTTGATTTATGGAGTGATTTCGTGCCCGTGGGATTTTGATATTCGAGATTCTTTTGGCATTTTGGATTTACTTTAAGAGTTGATTTGCGTGGCTAGATATTGATCTCTTCGATGTTTTCAGATTGATATTTTGTTAATTTCTAGTTGTATTACTTGATTTCTGTAAGGTGGGTAGAGTTTTCATGATATGTATGTACTAATTTTGAAAATCCTATTTTAAGCGATTTTGAAATTTCGAGGACGAAATTTTTGTAAGGTGGGTAGGATGTTACCACCCTATTTTGAAAATATGTACATGACAATATTTTGAGGATTTTAAAATTTTGTTATTATTGAGGATCTTGATTTGGTCATGTTATTATTATCCTTGTAACTCTTTACCATTTATTTATTTATTTATTTTCCTATAAACTACCCCTCCCCACCCCAAAAATATCTAAACTTAACACTCACCTCTCTCCCCCTCACCCCTCAGCCGACACCCCTACCTAACCCCCTCTCTCTTCACTCAACTCACTTCTCTCCTCACTCACCCCCTCTTCCTCTCTCCCCTTCATGGAGAGCAACACACCCCCCCAAATTTACTCTCCTCTCTCTCTTCACTCTCTCTCTCAGCTCTCCTCTCCCTCAGCTCTCCTCTCCCTCACTCTCCTCTTTTCCCTTTTCCCGAGCTCACCTCCCCCTCCATCTCGTTCTTCTCTCTTTTCCTTCCTTCTCGACCTTCGACTTCCTCCACCGGCGCCATCGCCATGGCCGCCCCCTTCAGCCACCAGCACCATCGCCATCACCACTTCCAGCATCACCATCAACATCGTTGTCGCCCGCCACCAGTACCACCACTTCCTTCCCTCTCTCCCTTTCTCCTCCGCCTGGCCGAGCCCCATGGCTGCCGCCCACCTCAATTTTCGTGCCATATCCCTGCACTGCTTGCGGAACCCACATGGTATAGCCTCCTGCCATCCATCATAATTTTTGTTTTTATTTTATTATTTAATTCTAATTATTGTTTATTGTGTGTTCTGAGGACCTCGATGGACGTGCCACCTTGGATCGCGATTGTCGAAGACCTGCTTACCTAGCCGAGCCCTCTAGGCAAGTATTCCTTGCTCATCGACGGCTTTTGTCCACTCTCCTGAATTTTTTTGTATTTAATTCATTGTAATTGTAAATGTATAACCATAATTAGTGTAGCTTAGCATGTAGAACTGCCATGATGAACCTAGGATAGCTTGGTTCGATACCGGTTTACGACCGTATCAGACAACTCGGACGGGTCATCCACACCTCCAAGGACATGAGCACGACTCACATGTATGGATTGTCCCTATATGTCCCATGTTCGTCTCGCGGTCGGATAACGGCTTGGCTAACTGTTTCTATGACTTTGCTTGTGGCTTGGATATGACTGTAGATTTTGATGCGCCCCGTATGGCGGTTCCTGTTGAATGTGTTGGCTTGGCGCCCAGTACGCATCGTAGCGTTGCTGGAGGCTGAGACTTAGTGTTCTCGGCTATGGCTTGGGTCCCAGTACGCATCGTAGTGCTGCTGGAAGCTGTGACTTAGTGTTCTCAGTCTGCGATTCTGTGGCGGGTTGCGCCGAGTAGATTTAGCCCCAATTCGCTGGGAGCTTCCGTCCAGAATACAGAGGAGACTCTGCCGATTTTTTCCAGAATTTTCAGTCGAGAATTTGGTCCGAAGATTTGGGCAGAACCGTTCCTTTGGTTGATGAACCAGACTCATGCACGTCTATTGTAGTATAGTATTACCTGATCTCGGTACCTGCTAGGTTGACTCATGACTAGATTAGTCGCCTAGTTACTTGACATGTCTTATCTGTCGAATAGCGTAAGGAGCGCGGTTCCACTCAAGAGACGGTCTGCAACCCTGGTCCTTGTTTGGTTTAAGGGTTGTGGATCTGCTTCAGAGCGGTTCATGCAATCCTTGCCATTTTTTGGCGGCATAATTAATAGACTCTTGTCCCCTCCGACCATTCTTTCTAGGAGTTATCCTAGTCTAGCCAACTAAGACTGATAGTTGTCCTATGTATCGAAATTTGTAATTTTTGGATATATCTGAGGATTGAGTATTATGGAGAGTATGATCTTGAGATATTGATTGATAGACTCACGTGGAATCTTCGATAGTGTTGCTATTTCTTTTGATGATGTTTTAATTCGATCGGACATGACTATGTGGATTCTTGGATTTTGATGATCGCAAATATTTTACAGAATGAGGAGAATATCGAGGGTATTATTATATAATTTTTACTCGACTTTCCAAGCGCCCAAAACCTGGATTGATTGCCATGTCTTGGTAGTTGAGAGGTATGTTTCCCGATAGCTTGTGATCATTGATTTAGAGGACCCTGGTGAGCCAGAGGGCCTAGCAATGTTTATGAGGATTACCATAGTATTTGAAGATTTTACTTCTTGATCTGATCTCCATCATGAAGGGGAGACTCTTGCTAGATTGATCTGGTGGATGGACCGACTTGATGATTGGAGCTGTAGGCTCCCATATATGCTTTAGATGCTATTATAGTAGAGATTCTGATATTGTACTAGACCTGATGTCCATGCCACGATGTGGGTAGATGAATTTTTATGACTGACAAATTTGTCCTTGTTTTTGACATGACTACTTGTATCCGTGCTATAAGTCCACCTTTTGAGGTACTGGTCCTGATTTTGCACTGCGGTGCCCTTGTCTACTGGCACTTTGAGGTACTACTTCCATGATTATATGGCATTGCGATGCCATCTTGATATTCTAGCTATATTATATGATTACCTGCATGGGTACTTTGATAGTTGGCCTTTAGTCTTAGCGTGGTCGGGATTGATTGATTGCTTGTGCATTACACTAAGGATGAATCACAACTGGGACTATAGGTACTGAGGTTGATTCTTACTTAGCGTTCCCGTACTGAGGTACGACATATAGTAGGATGATCATGTAACCACGACATGTGATTCTAGATAACTGTAGGGATAATTTAGGTAACTTAAACTGGTAGAGGCATTGGGAGGGAACGAAATCTCAGGATCGTGCAATACTAGCCTTAATACAGACATTAGTCCTGATTTGCAGGTTGGCCGCCACGGATGTTGTTCCCATTCACACTAGTGGATGGCAGTATTCGACTACTATTATGTACTATGTACTTCTCTTGCTCACACGGTGGCCTTATGAGGGATCGGTGCTTATCTTGTCTTGTTATACTTGGTCCCGCTAGCCCTGCTGGGATGGCACGATCTGAGGATTCCCATACTTGCATTGTTGGGGTAATCCAACTACTGCATAGAAAGCAGTAGTCATTTCAGTGGCCGCTTATTCACTTAATTGTTTGGCTTATTGCTTGCACAGTCGACTAATTTCGAGTTACAGTCGGCGATGCAGGTATTATTGGATGTTAGGAAGATTGTGATGATTGTTGGTTATCTAGCTACATTAGTTGTGGATTACTATCGTGCGTTGGTACCGCCCGACCCCTACCCTCATTTACTGTTCTTATACGCTATTCATATCTTATTTCATCCTGCTGGCTTTTCTTCGTCCGTCCTTGAGCCTTCCTTTTTGGTGCTTACTACGGTTAGCCTGACCAACCCTGGATTGTTCCCAGATTGCCAGTGACCGACCCTATGGATCTTCCAGACTTGACTTTGATGATATGCTCCAGTTCCAGACCATGCTAGAAACTGTGGAAAGGTACACCCGTCTACATTATTATCCTGTACTGTAGATTTCCTGATTATCATACGAGTATTTCCTGTCTTCCATATGATTCTCTCTCTTGCTTATTATTTCCTTGTGATGGATTGTGGATATGAGATCGGATTTAGGCCATAGATTGATTACATGCTAGGATACCCAGCAAGATTGACAGCCATCATCGTCGTATAACGTATTCGTACCTTATACGGTGTAGCTGGCCGACGTCCTTTCCCGTATTTCGGTACTGGGGTGTGACATTATTATTATGAAAAAAAACCAATTTTCAAATACAATTATTTTCTAATAAATGGATTATTTTGTTTAGGTGTTAAATCCTATTAACTTCCTATTTATTCATACTCAGCATACCATTCATCTACTATTTTATGGCTCGTAATGCCTCATTGAAAACCTTTTAATTATATGGGATGGGTCATGGCTCTATATATGTTCCATACATTTTTATCCTTTGGAGAATGAATTGATATAGGAAATTTGATCATGTCTCTTTCTCTCTTTCTTACCCTAAACACTCTTCTATATTTTGTTCTATTTTTTGGGCAAATCTAAGTTCCGGTTAATCTTTTCGAGTTGTGTGCGACGAAGAGATACCGGTAGAGCGGAAGTTTTACCACTAGGAGCATTTGGACAAAGTCTGCACATAGACCTGAATAAACTCTTAGGGCAGTGCTACGTGCATGACTTCCGCAGAGGCCGGTAACTTCTAATTTTGGTTTACTTTGTTTACATAATTTTGAAGATAAATGCAAATATATCCAATCTAAGAGTTTATTCAGTGTTTATTTTGCATGTTCAGTTTAAACAAAGTTTGACACATGATATTTCACATGCATAGAATTTATTCAGTAATATTTTCATGTACATGTTATTCGACATTATAAGATTACTCAATCTTTTGAATTTTATTTGGCAATATAACTGTATGTTAGTCTCTGCAACAAATCGTTGTTTATATATATATATATATATATATATATATATATATATATATATATATATAGTTAAATATATATATATAAAATATATATATATATATATATATATATATATATATATATATATATATATATATATATATATATATATAGTTTAATATAAAAGTATATGGCGTTTATTTTTAATATGTTGTAGGCATTAATTCTTAAATAACTTTGTGCTATATCCTTGAGAAGATGTTATTCTGAAAAATTTGTTCGCTATTGCTTATTTAATTATGTATATACTAATATGTTCCATATGATTGAACATCTAGCGATGAATTATATATTTTGTTCCGTTCTTAGAACACAATTCTAACTAATATAATACTGAAAATGTCAGATTCCAAATGTGATCCTTGTCGTCATAATACCATATCATTTTATTTCATATGTTGGATTTAAGAAACATAATTGTTAATTTAATATATTGATTTCTCATGAGAGAATTTTATGCTTTATTTTGAAAGGGTTTGAAGAGAATACAAGGCTCTTCATATTCCATTTGTGTCATGGAAAAGTCATTCCCTTTATGCCAGGGAATATAAGTCTAATGTAAAATTTGTGATTTACTTTTTTTAATATTTATTTATTTCTTTATGAAATAATATACTACTACAGATCGGATTTGAAAGAATTTGTTACTTTGAGATTGTTAAGGTTATAGAATTGACTATTGTTCGGTGGAACATTGTTACTTGCAGACATATGTTAGCAATTATGTCCTAGTACAAATTGGCAACTTTGATGCCAATGACTGAACTATACAAATTCTAATGCAATATTGTTGAGGTATCATATTTATTAGAAACTTTTGTTGACCTTATTTGTTGTTACTTATTCTTATATATATATATATATATATATATATATATATATATATATATATATATATATATATATATATATATTTTTATATATATATACGAGCTATTCATAATATTTATGTATGTGTTTTTGCTTAGTGAGATTTTTTTTTTGTCATCCGTTAATAAAATTTGAATTTTTCCAATAGAGATATGTGCATCGAAATGACATAACAGTTGCTTTTTTTTTTTTCATTTTTGAAGTATAATATATTTCAAGTTTGATTAATAGGATGTTTCATGTTTTTTGATATATGGATAGAATGAATAATTTTGAGAATATTTATGCCCTGACAATAACCTGAGCTCTTTATTCCTTCAGTCCGTAATAGTTGGAATCATAAATAATTCCTAGTAATTTTTTAGATTTCGTTCATAATGGTCACTCCCCGTTCCCGGAATAAGTAAAATTTTTGCTTTTTCCTGTATATGGTATATGGCATCTGTATCTTGATTGCATGTATCATGTATTTATAACTGGCTATGGCATGGAACAGTATCTCGACGCGGATTAGTGTGTCACCCCTTGTCCTTGTCTGGTTGTAGGCGTGGCTCACTGCTTCGATGATAAGATTTTTGAACCGTGTTGTGGTTAGAATTTTATTTAATTAATTTGATTAGTTGTATCATGCACTATTTAATATGTCATTAGTCATATGGTTAGGTCATGTTAGGAATTAGTGTTTAGTGGAGCCAACCCTCACCCACTATATATATTCTCTTCCTCACTCACTCTCCTCATTCAATTTTCATTTTTTTCTCAAAGAAACATTTAGGCAAGTACATCTTGCAAAAATGAGAGATCACTTGCAATTTTTATTTTTTGTTATTTCTTTGATATTATTAGTCTAGATTGTTCATCACTTCATTCTCTGCAAGTTTAGTTCTTGGAGTTTTTGATTTTAATAGCTAGTTTTGTGTAGATCTAGTTTCTAGAGTTTTATGGGTTTTGTGGTTTTGATCTATCAAACTTCCTTATTTTTAAAAACTACTTGTTTCATTTTGTAGAGAATTCAATTTTATTCAGTTTAGACCTTTATTTTGTCCAATTTCGAGTCCTATAGCCCAAGTTATGGACATTGAAAGTTTCTAAAAAAAAACTCCTTGGCCAAAAGCTTGCTAGTAGGGACGACACCTCGCGCACCTCGTGCACCTAGCGCACCTTGCACCTCACGCGCACCTTGCACCTCGCGCGCGTCTTTTGGCTCGCGCACCTTGCACCTCGTGCACACCTCGCGCACCTTGCACCTCGCGCACACCTCGCGCACTATGCACTTCGCACACACCTCGTGCACCTTGTACCTCGTGCACACCTCGCGCACCTTGCACCTTGCGCACACCTCGTGCACCTTGCACCTCGCATACCTTACACCTCGCGCACCTTGTACCTCGTTCACACTTCGCACGCCTTGCACCTTGTGCCATGCACCTTTTGCCCGTGCGTCGTTTGTGCCACTTCATGACTTGCGTGCCCTTCGTACCTTAAGTGCGCAGTGCCTTCTAGTTTATCTTCCATCTTGTGGCTCGACCTTTATTTCTGACCTGGCTATCTATGTGCGTGCTGGTACTATTTCTAAGTTTGTATTGAGGTACAATATTAGTGTGCACCGCGGTGCTATTTAATAAGTGCAATGATGTGTGACCTGCATGCTAAATGATTATTCGTGTTATATGTCAATACATGCGTACTTTCCAGCACAGTCATGGTAATTGGTCAGTAATAGTGTCATGATATATTGATTATTGTTTGATGCATTACACTAAGCATGGATCTAGATTTCGGACTCCTTGAGCCGATGTGGATTCATACATAGGGTACACGTTCTATGGTATGACATATAGGTGGATGACCATGTGACCACGACATGTAATTCCAAGATCAAGATAGGGTTAATGTAAGAAACTTAAATTGGTAGAAGCATTGGGAGGGAACATAACCTTGAGATCGTACGTTACTAGCCACCCTAGGCCCTGTCCTAACGTGTCGGGTTGGCCACCACGGATACGGTTTCATCCGCCTATAGTGGATGACTATATCCGACTCCTATGTGCTATCAGTTATATGTTTTAACACGGTAGCCTTACGGGAGACCGGTGCATAATCAAAGTGCTACGTGTATATATATAATGGATTGGCTAGTCCTGCTTGGATACGATACAATCTGAGCATTCCTATATATTTGTATTACTGGGATAACCCAGACAAATCATACAAAGCCGTAGGATTGATTGGCAGCTTGTAAACTGACTTGCTTGTGATATGTTCCTTCTGTTAGTAACTGTGGAACATGGACTATCATGGTGCGTGGTCCAACCTATGTCCTTATTTGGTTGTTGGATTGGGCTATTGTGTTACAATAGACTATGGACCGAGGTTACTACCAGAAGTCCTTAACCTGACCATGGTTCTAGGATGTATCTTATCTCAGTACGATATTGGCACCGTTTGTCCTTGTTTGGTTGTAAGGGTGCCGTACTGTCACGATGATATGGTATAAGCCTATAACTCTTAAACCAGGTCTTAATTTATTCATTGGGTTTTGTTTTATTCATTATGTAACGCCCCAGTCACAAAATACGTAGGACTAAGTACGTAGACATGCCAGCTGTACTTATACGAAAATATACCAATATATGATAATCCCCGTATTGGTACATAAGCTGTAATAATAATACAAGATAAGCCACAATAATATAACTAAATCTCATCCACAGCTCAACACAGAGAATATAATAAGTCCACTAAATAAGATAAATAATTATATCAAAATATAGTCGGGTAGACATTCCCACCCAAACAGCTATGGAAAATAGTCTCAACTAAATGGAGTCCAACCTCCTCAAACAGCAAGAAAGAATGATAAAAAGATGTCCAATACATGGTCTCAGATAGTAAAGAATAAAACTAAGTAAGAGCGGAAGGTGCCTCGTCACCGATGTATGCTGGCTCCAATGCGGCACCATACTCCTCTGGATAGTCCTGCTCGTCTAATCCTAGAGAGATCACCAGGTCCTCAGAGGGACGTAACAAGATACAGAAAACATGCCAAGTAACTGAATGTGCAAAAATAAAATATACAGCAATAACTCTACGGGATCTCCTATCCGTCTATGTGAGATGCACTTTAGAGGACAACGTTCCACGCAGGAGCTTAGGTGTTCAGCATAGATGGAGAGAGAGTAATAGTAAGTAGCGCTCATAAGAGACACTATCAACTATGGGCAGAAAGTAGTTCTCATACGAGAACTATCGGCCCCGGGGCAGTAAGTAGCGCTCATCCGAGACACTATCGGCCCAAATCTATGTGCGTGCTGAACATGTAGCCCCTACGCTAATAACTGTCCCCTTTCTCCAACTGCACCTGTCCAAGATGTATCCACCGCCTGTCCAGTTGGCAACTGCTATGGCTTCTAACTCAACACACTAGTAGCAGTTACCTCCTAACCGTCGCACGTCCCGTACGTATCGATGGCCAGTCGAGTACGCAGGTCCGTGTCCTATATAACTCACTCATCACGTGATACAAATGTGTCAAGGCCATAGGGGATATGAAAATACCCCACATACTCATAGGGTAGTCAATTGACACAAGGTCGACATACAAATAAAGACATAATAAATATAACGACTAAATGTAGCCGCTTGCACCCAAGTGTGACTTGGACGCCTAATAGAAACAAAATGACAAATAAGAGAAAGAAATATGCAATAATAAAATATACTGAAAATAAATGAGCACAATCAGAATCTATGGCAAGGTATACTTGCCTGCGGTGCGAGAAAGGCAATCCAAGAGTAGCAAGTGTCAGCACCAAAACTCAAAAATCACAGATGACTCCAAACGCTGAAACAAATATCAAAAATAATCTCGGTGAAGAAGATATACCTAGGAAACGCCTGTCCAAAAGTCCAATTCCGGAACAGGGGCAAAATCGTAATTTTGGGTCAAAACGATATCTGTCGTTGGACCCGCTTTGCACCGAAACGCGTGCCAAAGTCTATGGTCTCTAAAGTCATCAAACTATATGTCTACGGATTCAGTTTGAGGAGAGGAACTCAACGGTATGTCCAGTTTTGGATTCCGATGAGCCATGTACAAATTCGCCCGTTTGAGTGGGTCGCGGGCCCGCCAAAAATGGGTCCGATTCGACCTTCTCAGAATCGAACCAAACTTGGCATGTAGGACCAAAATTTCGATCCGGACCTGTTGGCACAAGTTTTATCTCGATTCGACTACTGTACACGAAGTTATGGACAAATTTGTAAAACGCCGATACGGGGGTATCTCGACGGATACGCGTTGATTTCGTCGCACACACGCGACGAAACTGAGTTCTGTCAGTTACCACACGTCAACAACGTCCATACGCGCCTTTCGATGTGTATAACGCGCGACCACGTCGCCCGGTTTGTCGGGGCGTACGTCGTATCGTGGAAATTTTTTGAAATTAACACTTTTGAAAACAATTTTTTCGTCCAACTTTAACGCTGATTTAATTCTCGCACAGAAAACGAAATACAGTTCTACAAGTTGCGTTTTAATCATGGTTATGTTGTCTACAGATGTGTTCAATTAGTTTCTGAAAAATCACGACATACAGATCGAAATTTGGCTTCTAAGTTGAGATTTTAAAACTGGATTCCAACTCTGTTTCGACAGATTTTGGGGCAACTTTGCCTCGATTTCTCGAGCAATCCCCTGGGTTTCCCAGGATTCTATCTAAAGAAGATTGGAGGGGTTCATATGGGCTATGCACAGAAATTTATAGTTCGAGAAATCATCAAGCGTGCGTGAAGAAAAGTGGATTGGAAGAAGGGTACCTCGCTGCTCGCAAAAACTGAGATTGCTCGGAAGTGGGGTCGTCTTCGGCTGTCCGGTAGCGTTCGCGCGGTGGTGCGGCGCCACCAACGGCCTGGGTAGTCCGTCTAGGGTTCGAGATGAAGAGGAGATGTGGAAGGAGAAGATGTACGGAGGGTTAGGGTTTCGATTTCGTGTGTGTTGGTTTAAATACTACGCCGACTACTTCCTATTAGTATTAGGAATAGTTGCTCGGGTTTGCTAATACTTATGGGCTCGGGTTGCATACAATGCAGCTATTAGCTGCTGGGTGTCAACATGAGTTGGTGGGGTCGGGTTTTTGTCCCTAGCAGCTACAAGCTGCTGGTATACTTCATTAAGGGGTCGCCCCCCTTTTCCGTAGCTGCTGCTGCTTGTGGTGGGGGTCGGCCCACCTCAATGTTTTTTTTTTCAAAACAAATATCTATATCTATATATATATATATATATATATATATAAAATATAAATCTATATATATATATACATATTTATATGTATATATTCATAAGAAAATATCTAAAATTTTTAATAAGTAACAAAAATATTTTGTAACAAGGTAAGCTATATATTTAGGAGTATTAAATATCAAGCTCACAAACATACACATATTATATACCTCTATAATTACGTACATATACCAATCACATTCAAAAAATATAGAAAAATAAATTTTCAAGTATTAAACTAATTAGAAAATATTGGGATTTTACATCCTACCCAACTTGAAAAAAATTTCGTCCTCGAAATTAAACTAAGGTCGGGGGGTAAAATACAATGCAAGGAAATTGATAATAACTTAAGAGCTGAAAATGCAAGACATACCTTCGTCTTCAAACAAATACGGGTAGCGATTTCGGATGTCGTCCTCGTGCTCCCAAGTAGACTCCCCTGGCGAGTGATGCTTCCATGCCCCGCGAACCAATGGAATAGATTGATTCCGCAACACCTTCATTCGGCGATCGAGGATACCTACTGGTTGCTCTTCGTACGACAAGCTCGGTCCAACTGTGATCTCGGAGTGGTCAAGCACATGATTGCTGTCCGCCACGTACCTCCTCAGCTGAGATACATGGAATACGTCATGCACTCCCTCCAGCGACGGTGGCAAGGCCAATCTATAAGCAACCTCTCCAACACGTTCCAAGACATCGAAAGGCCCGATGTACCTTGGACTCAACTTGCCACATTCTCCGAATCGAATCGTGCCTCTAGTGGGGGATATCTTCAAGAACACATGGTCGCCCTCTTTGAACTCCAAAGGTCGACGACGATTATCTGCCCACTGCTTCTGACGATCCTGCGCTGCTCGCAGGTGGCCTTGGATCTTCTTTACTGTCTCCACTGTGCTCAAGACTAACTCGGGACCCAATAGCTGTCGCTCTCCTATGTCGCTCCAACAAACAGGAGACCTACACTTCCTACCATAAAATGCTTCAAACGGAGCCATCTGAATGCTCGCTTGATCGCTATTATTATAGGAAAACTCAATAAGATGTAGATGGTCCTCCCATGAACTGCCAAAGTCAAAGCATGCATGCTCTCAGCATATCCTCTAGCGTCTGAATGGTACGCTCCGACTGGCCGTCTGTCTGCGGATGGTATGATGTGCTAAACTTCAATCGAGTGCCCAAACTCTCTTGCATGCTCCTCCAAAAATGCGAGGTAAATCTCGAATCACGGTCCGACACAATACTAACAGGCACACCATGCAGTCTCACAATCTGCTCCATATACATCTCTGCCAATACCTCTGTCGACTGGCCCACTCTAAAAGGTAAGAAATGGGCTGACTTCGTAAGTCTATCAACAATCACCCACACTGCGTCACGTCCTCTAGGACCCCGAGGAAAACCCGTGACGAAATCCATAATAATGTGCTCCCACTTCCACTCGGGAATGGGTAGCGGCTGTAACAGTCCAGCTGTCCTCTGGTGCTCTGCCTTCACTTGTTGACATACCAAGCATTTGGCAACAAAACGAGCTATCTCTCGCTTCATTCTGTGCCACCAATAATACTGTCGTAAGTCACGGTACATCTTGGTTCCTCCGGGATGAATAGAATAAGTCGAGCTGTGAGCCTCTGCCATCAGCTCCTGTCGCAACTCTCCATTGGGAACATAAATACGATCACCACATCGCAATGTTCCATCAGAATGAATCCTCAATCCCGTCTGCTCTCCTGCTTCGGTCCTCTCCCTGAGCCGTCGAAATCTAGCATCATTAGGCAATGCTGCCTTGATGCGCTCTACCAATGATGATTGCACTTGGAGGTTGGCTAATACGCCATCGGCTCCAGGCAATACTACCTCAATACCAAGCTACTCCAAGTCTCTAATCAACTCCCTCTGTGTAGTCAAAAAGTGTGCCATGGGCTTACGGCTTAATGCGTCTGCCACGACATTAGCCTTGCCCGGATGATAATGTTGCTCGATCTCATAATCCTTCATCAACTCCAACCAACGTCGCTGTCGCATATTCAACTCCTTTTATGTGAACACGTACTTGAGGCTCTTATGATCAGTGTAGAGATCAACCTTATCGCCGTACAAGTAGTGTCTCCATAACTTCAAAGCAAAAATAACCGCTGCAAGCTCTAGATCGTGGGTCGGATAATTCTTCTCGTGCACCCTCAACTGTCGCGATGCATATGCTACTACCCGACCGTGCTGTATCAACACGCATCCTAATCCTTTCCCGGATGCGCCACTGTAGATCACAAATCCTCCCGGGCCCGATGGTAGTGTCAAGATCGGTGCTGTGGTCAATCGCTTCTTCAACTCATCAAATGCGGCTTGACACTCATCTGTCCATACAAACTCCTGATCCTTGTAAGTTAATCGAGTCATCGACCTCGCTATTCGAGAGAAATCTTCTACGAACCTTCGGTAGTAACCCACAAGTCCGAGGAAACTTCTCACCTCAGTAGCTGATGTGGGAGCGGGCCATGATTCGACCGCTGTGATCTTCTCTGGATCCACTGATATACCAGCACCCGTAACAACATGACCGAGAAATGATACCTCCTTGAGAAAGAAATCACACTTGCTAAGCTTCGCAAAGAGTCTCTCATTCCTCAGTGTTCCCAAAATTATCCGTAGATGCTGCTCATGATCCTCTTGACTCTTGGAGTAAATCAAGATATCATCTAAAAAGACTACTACAAATTTGTCCAAGTACTGGTGAAAGATCTTGTTCATTAAATTCATAAAAACTGCGGGTGCATTGGTCAAACCGAAAGGCATGACCAAGAACTCGTAGTGTCCATACCTCGATCGAAAAGCCGTCTTCGCAATATCTTCCTTCCGAACCTTCAATTGGTGATAGCCTGATCGTAAGTCAATCTTGGAGAATACTTTTGCTCCACTCAGTTGATCAAATAGATCGTCTATACGCGGCAATGGATACTTGTTCTTTACTGTCACTGCATTCAATGCTCTGTAGTCGATGCACATGCGCACGGTCCCGTCTTTCTTAGGCACAAAAAGAACGGGTGCTCCCCATGGTGACGTACTGGCACGAATAAAGCCCTTCTCCAATAAGTCATCAATCTGCGTCTTCATCTCTACCAACTCCTTGGGTGCTAGTCGATAAACTCGAGATGAAATAGGCTCTGCTCCCGGAATAAGCTCAATAGAAAACTCAATGTCTCGGTCAGGCGGCAGTCCTGGCAACTCCTCGGGGAATATATCCTCGAACTCGGTGATGATAGGGTGCTGAGGGGTGTCATGCATCATCATGTGAGTCCCCGATGCAGATGTATCGCTCCTCAAGGCATCCTCTTTGGTGAACTCGAACTCCGCATCACTCGGTGGTCTAAAGACGATACTGCCCCTATGGCAGTCAATGAGAGCGAAATGCTGGCTCAACCAGTCCATTCCAAGAACCACATCGAACGCCGGCATCGGAAATACAAGAAGTCGTGCTTTCATCTCTCTACCATTTATCACTACAGGACAATCTCTACAAATACCACTAACAAGTACCACTCCTCCTCCAGTGAGGATTCTAATATTTTTAGATAAAGATGACATGGGTATACTGTGTCTAGTGGCAAAGCTAGTGGCTATGAATGAATGGGTGGCTCCAGTGTCAAATAATGTAATGGCAGAAAATGATGCAACTAAAACCATACCTGCTATGCCCTCCACCTCTGGTTCTGTCTCCTCTGCAGCTAGTGCAAAAGCCTTTCCTACTCTCTGGTTGCCCGTCGGTGCTCTAGTCTGCTGGAATTGGGTTGCCTGAATAGGTAAGGGTGGTCGGGGTGCTCCTGGTCCTGTAATAGCTGGCCTCTGCTGCTGATTTTGTGAAGCATTCTTCTGTAAGTGGCAATCCCTGGTCTGGTGCTGGTTCAATCCACAAGCTAAACAGTGTCCCAGCCGACGTCTACAATCTCTCTGAATATGACCCATTTTGCCACAGTAATGTCAAATGGCCTTCTCCTGTGTCTGGTATGGCCCTGTCCTCTGCTGATGCTGATGTGTGGGAGGAAGTCTCACTGGCCCTCCTGTAGTGGTCTTAGCTGATCCCATAGTCGATGTAACTCGTCGATTTGCCTTCTTGCTTATGGCTTCCTGAGTTCTAGCCTCTGTCAGAACAGCTGCTTGGGAGACCCTCGACTCGGAGCTGGTGTACCTCTGCAACTCTATACTCAAGCCTCTATGAAACCTTTTAGCTTTCTCCAGCTCTGTCGTAACCAATCCTGGTGCGAAATGACTCAGTCGACAAAACTCGACGTCGTACTCGTCAACTGTCATGTTCCCCTGCTCCAGGTGTAGAAACTGTTCATATAAAGCATCCTTGGCGGTGTCGGAGAAGAACTTCTTATTGAATAGTTCTTTGAATTCCTCCCATGTCTGATCAAGTCCTAGCCGCCTCTCCTCTGCGGTCTACCAATCATAAGCATTTCCTTCCAGCTGTAACTTCACTGCCGTCATCCATAGATCTGCAGATAACTCTGAAGCCTTCAGGAGATTCTCTGTCTTAACCAGCCAATTGGTGATCCCGATAACGTCTTCTGTGCCCTTGAAGTGCGGAGGATTCTTGTTGCGGAACCCTTCGATAGAACCCACAGAGGCTTGTGGTGCTCGGGCCAATGCTGTCTCTACACTCCTCCTGATGGCCTCGCTCTGCTGCATCTGAGCCTGTACTAGGCTCTGGAGAATCTGCTCTGTAGTAGTCCCACCAGCATGAGGCATGGGCTGCTGTGGGGGCATGTATGGCATCTGAGGCATGATCTGTGGGGCACCCTGTAGTCCGTACTATGGAGGATATGAAGGATATGGAAAGGGATAATGTGGAGGGTATGTGGGTGGATACGGAGGTGGATTCTGTGGAGGATACTGGGGTGGATATGATGGTGGTATGGTGATGGATATGGTAGGGGCTGCTGGGGTGGATACGATGGCAGATACTGTGGTGGTTGTTGGGGTGGATATGATGATGCTGGATATTGCGGAGGTAGTGGTGGTGGACATGAGGATGGGGGATACTGTGGAGGTGGTGGTGGTGGATATGATGATGGTGGATATAGGGGTAGAATCTGTGCTAGGGGCTGAGGTGGATAAGGCGGTGGTGGTAGGTACTCCTCTTGAGTTACAGGATTTCCAGGTTCTGTCTGCCCCACTTGAGGTGCCGGGGCTTGCTGCTGAGTAGTGGGGGGTGTCATCACAGGCTGCAATCCGGATGGTACTGGAGTAGGGGACGTAGGTGGCTGACTCGCCGGTCCTCCTTGAGCAGTGGCGTTCCCGTCAGTAAGGGCGAGGGGAGTAGCGCGTCCACTACGAAGATTCATCCTATATTGGCACGAAGAATTAGAGTTAGTTAGAACAATTTCAAGCGGAAAGGAATTCAATAAGTTTATAGGAAAAGAAGATGAAGTAGAGATCAAAGAAGGTAGTAGTAAGTGGATGAGATTTTATATCCTATTCCTAGTTTGCAGGCTTGTTGGGCACAGTCATGTAACCCAACAATATTATCGGACCTGCATGGGCCACCACAAAAATATGTAACGCCCCAGTCCCAAAATACGTAGGACTAAATACGTAGACATGCCAGCTGTACTTATACGAAAATACACCAATATATGGTAATCCCCGTATTGGTACATAAGCTGTAATAATAATACATGATAAGCCACAATAATATAACTAAATCTCATCCACAGCTCAACACAGAGAATATAATAAGTCCACTAAATAAGATAAATGATGATATCAAAATATAGCCGGGTAGACATTCCCACCCAAACAGCTATGGAAAATAGTCTCAACTAAATGGAGTCCAACCTCCTCAAACAGCAAGAAAGAATGATAAAAAGATGTCCAATACATGGTCTCAGATAGTAAAGAATAAAACTAAGTAAGAGCGGAAGGTGCCTCGTCACCGATGTATGCCGGCTCCAATGCGACACCGTACTCCTTTGGATAGTCCTGCTCGTCTAATCCTGGAGAGATCACCAGGTCCTCAGAGGGACGTAACAAGATAAGGAAAATATGCCAAGTAACTGAATGTGCAAAAATAAAATATGCAGCTATAACTCTACGGGATCTCCTAACCGTCTATGTGAGATGCACTTTAGAGGACAACGTTCCACGCAGGAGCTTAGGTGTTCAGCATAGATGGAGAGAGAGTAATAGTAAGTAGCGCTCATAAGAGACACTATCAACTATGGGTAGAAAGTAGTTCTCATACGAGAACTATCGGCCCCGGGGCAGTAAGTAGCGCTCATCCGAGACACTATCGGCCCAAATCTATGTGTGTGCTGAACATGTAGTCCCTACGCTAATAACTGTCCCCTCCCCCCAACTGCACCTGTCCAAGATGTATCCACAGCCTGTCCAGTTGGCAACTGCTACGGCTACTAGTAGCAGTTACCTCCTAACCGTCGTACGTCCCGTACGTATCGATGGCCAGTCGAGTACGCAGGTCCGTGTCCTATATAACTCACTCATCACGTGATACACATGTGTCAAGGCCATAGGGGATATAAAAATACCCCACATACTCATAGGGTAGTCAACTGACACAAGGTCGACATGCAAATAAAGACATAATAAATATAACGACTAAATGTAGCCGCTTGCACCCAAGTGTGACTTGGACGCCTAATAGAAAAAAATGACAAAGAAGAGAAAGAAATATGCAATAATAAAATATACTGAAAATAAATGAGCACAATCAGAATCTATGGCAAGGTATACTTGCCTGCGGTGCGAGAAAGGCAATCCAAGAGTAGCAAGTGTCAGCACCAAAACTCACAAATCACAGATGACTCCAAATGCTGAAACAAACATCAAAAATGATCTCGGTGAAGAAGATATACCTAGAAAATGCCTGTCCAAAAGTCTAATTCTGGAACAGGGGCAAAATCGTAATTTCGGACCAAAACGATGTCCGCCGTTGGATCCGCTTTGCACCGATGAGCCGTGTACAAATTCGCCCGTTTGAGTGGGTCACGGGCCCGCCAAAAATGGGTTCCGATTCGACCTTCTCAGAATCGAACCAAACTTGGCATGTAGGACCAAAATTTCGATCCGGACCTGTTGGCGCAAGTTTCATCTCGATTCGACGACTGTACACGAACTTATGGACAAGTTTGCAAAATGCCGATACGGGGGTATCTCGACGGATACGCGTTGATTTCGTCGCACACACGCGACAAAACTGAGTTCTGTCAGTTACCACACGTCAACAACGTCCATACGCGCCTTTCGATGCGTATAACGTGCGACCACATCGCCCGGTTTGTCGGGGCGTACGTCGTATCGTGGAAATTTTTTAAAATTAACACTTTTGAAAACAGTTTTTTCGCCCAACTTTAACGCTGATTTAATTCTCGTACAGAAAACGAAATACGGTTCTACAAGTTGCATTTTAATCATGGTTATGTTGTCTACAGATGTGTTCAATTAGTTTCTGAAAATTCACGACATACAGATCGGAATTTGGCTTCTAAATTGCGGTTTTAAAACTGGATTCCAACTTTGTTTCGACAGATTTTGGGGCAACTTTGCCTCGATTTCTCGAGCAATCCCCTAGGTTTCCCAGGATTCTATCTAAAGAAGATTGGAGGGGTTCATATGGGCTACGCACATAAATTTATAGTTCGAGAAATCATCGAGCATGCGTGAAGAAAAGTGGATTGGAAGAAGGGTACCTCGCTGCTCGCAAAAACTGAGATTGCTCGAAAGTGGGGTCGTCTTCGGCTGTCCGGTAGCGTTCGTGCGGTGGTGCGGCGCCGCCAGCGGCCTGGGTAGTCCGTCTAGGGTTCGAGATGAAGAGGAGATGTGGAAGGAGAAGATGTACTGAGGGTTAGGGTTTCGGTTTTGTGTGTGTTGGTTTAAATACTACGCCGACTACTTCCTATTAGTATTAGGAATAGTTGCTCGGGTTTGCTAATACTTATGGGCTCGGGCTGCATACAATGCAGCTATTAGCTGCTGGGTGTCAACATGAGTTGGTGGGGTCGGGTTTTTGTCCCTAGCAGCTACATGCTGCTGGTATACTTCATTAAGGGGTCGCCCCCCCTTTTCCGCAGCTGCTGCTGCTTGTGGTGGGGGTCGGCCCACCTCAATATTTTTTTTCAAAACAAATATATATATATATATATATATATATATATATATATATATATATATATATATATATATATACATATTTATATGTATATATTCATAAGAAAATATCTAAAATTTTTAATAAGTAACAAAAATATTTTGTAACAAGGTAATCTATATATTTAGGAGTATTAAATATCAAGCTCACAAACATACACATATTATATACCTCTATAATTACGTACATATACCAATCACATTCAAAAAATATAGAAAAATAATTTTTCAAGTATTAAACTAATTAGAAAATATTGGGGTTTTACACATTATGTGCTCCCTTGTGGTACTTGCTATTCGGGAACTGACCCCACTGGTTTTGTTTGGTGAGATATCGTAGCAGCACCAGAGGATCCAGCCTTCTATCCGAACAATGGTGCACACCAAGAGTATGGACGCGATGGACCATGAGTGGGTTTCTTCTTCTTCGCTCTGATATCTTCTATTTTTGTACTTGGCATTTAGCCATCGGAACATGTTAACCGACTGTTCTAGACGTTAGTTTCCTTTTACATAAATGTAATTAAATCAGACTGCAGCTGATTATGATTATGTTGTATTAACTCTCGGTACTAGCTTATCATTTTATGTAGCTAGACTCATGAATCATTTTGATGAAGCGTCGGAGATGCCTTACTGCTTTATATTATATGATCATTATTATTGCTTCTTGGTTGATTGATTGAGACATAGATGCTCTGTGAGAACATAGAAGACTTGATTGTAGCATGCACCCTCTAGTCTCTTGACAGCCACGATCGCCGTATGACATTTTTATATCTCATATGGAGTAGCTGGCCTAGTCCATCTACATATTTTGGTACTGGGGCGTGACAAGGTTTTATTGGTGGCCCATGCAGGTCTATTTTTCAGACTTGTGGGGTATTGCGATTATAGGAGGCTCAATCAAAATATGTTCCCCTTGATCTCCGGATTCGTCTTCTCTGTTTCCTACCTTGATTGCTAACTTGATTATCATTCTCGATCCCTTCTCATCCTGTCTTTTGAAACATTTTATCCTTTCCTCTAGGGGTACATCATTCTCGGCTATTAGAGGAGCCGGCATGGGAGAGAATCCAGTAGAGTAGGGACCAGTAGGAGATCAGCAAGGGACAACACCTCTACCTAGACAGATTCATATCAAGAATGTTATCGAGCATGTGCCAGTTGAGCCGCAGAGGCCAGAGGTTCACGTACCTCCAGTGATGCCGGTAGTGCCAGTAGCACTCGACACACCGGCACTATTGCAGATTATTGGAAACCAAGTAACACCAGATGGCAGCCCAACAACAACAACAGACCCAGCAACAAGAACATAATATATTACTAAATCAGGGGTTACAACTAGCTCTTGAGAGGAGCGTTAGGACTGACTCGGGAGCATCAGAGAGGTTTCGCCGACAACCCGAGGTACTTTGATGGCACGGAGGATGCCATTATGGCGGATGCTTCGCTACAGGATATTGAGGTCATTTTGGTGGCAGCAAAGATTCCAGCAGAAGAAAAGGTTGACCAGGTTAGATTGATCCTTCACGATCTTGTCCGCGACTGGTGGACGTCAGAAGAGGTTGGAATGAGGCGTCCTGTTCTTTGGGATAGCTTCAGTACCAGATTCAAGGCCAAGTACTTTAGCGTGGTAGCTCGGTATGAGCTTCAACAGAAATTTATCAGCCTCAAGCAAACTGGTAAGACGGTAGATGGATATGCAGCAGAGTTCTGCAGACTTAGTCATTTTATACCGGCAATGGTGGCTACGGAGCCAGAGAGAGCAATGAGGTTCCAGCAGGGACTTCTCTTAGAGATTATGCAGCTGGTCGAGGAGCACGACTACCAGACATTCGATTGATGGCGACTCAGAGGCACAAGCTTACTATTCAACGGTTATCAGCAAGGAATGGAGGCCAGAAGAGGTCTCATACGTAGAGTGCAGGAGAAGGAGCAGTATCCCGAACGTCAGCACCAGCGTCTGGCGTTCGTATTTGTGATAAAGCACCGGTCATGACTGTTGTGATTGTACCAGTTCGATAGCAGCAACCGAGGCACCAATAACGTCAGCGAGGCGCCAGTAGGTTGCACTTATTGCGGTAAGGAAGAACACACTCGGGAAGTATGTCGGTCAGCAAATAGGCTGTGCTTAAAGTGTGGAGGTTCAGACCATCGTATAGCTTCATGCCCACAGATACAGAGGCCATGAGGGCCAGCTCAACAGTTTCTGGCATTGCTAGCGCCAGAGGTTGCACCGTATCAAGGGCCAGCACTAGAGTAAGGCCATTAGCCCAGCATCCATTACTGACGCAGGATCAGATTATAATGCCCCCGTCCCGCTCAGCTCAATCGGAGGAATCAAAATGCCAACGGCGTTCGGACTTAGCCATACAACGACCTGCTCGAAGATCCACTCGGTCGAGGCGACTCTTCGCTCAGGTGGGTGGCTTCGGTGAACTTGTCTCAGATTGGCCTTCACTATAATAAAACAAAAGTTTTAAAATACACAAATAGGCTTGATAATAAAAGGAGGCGATTCCACATAGCTAAGAAAATAATCCCAAGTTAGGTCAGTCTGAGTTAGAACAAGGAAGAAGGTCCTACGGTCGGCTTAGAATCGTTGTACGACACTCTTTCAAAATGACACTCGGTCCTTCGTCCCGTGGCCTGGGAGAAGAAAAGTTGGTCTAAGTTACCACAAAGCTATGAACTTAGCCTAAGTCATTGGCGTCGCACGTAAAGATGCTTGATAAAGCAAGCACGGTCCCATAATCCAAGGCTTGGCATAGCCTTTTCTCGTCACACGGGTTAAGTTGTATCGCACGGCTTGTGGCATAAGTCTAGGCATCCAAAGAACTTGGTTGTTCCAGTCGAACGCGTGCACGACACATTCCCATGATGTGAGGCTTGGCATAGCCTTTGCTCGTCAAGTTGTTGCACAATTAAGTTAGGCAAGAATTTTGCTGGACTATCGAAGTTATAGCAAGTACTGTCTCATGTTTTCTACAGTTGTCAAGTCATATAGTCCCACGATTTCAAGGCTTGTCATATAAAGTATGACTTGGATGATAGTGTCACATAGAACACAAGTCAGTCTAAGGCACGAGCCACGGTCGGTTCAAGGATAATCATGCCACAGTCTATGGGACACTAAGGAACACATTTATTCAGGTCTATCTGGAAGGCTATGCAATAGCCGTTCCCTGTGTATCAAAGAATGTAAAGTAAACACGACCGTTGGTCGTCGAGACCGGTCCCGTGGCTTGGGAGTCTCGCATGAAGAATGGAAAGTATGGACTTGGATAAAGAAGTTTAAGGAAGAGAAAGAAAGTTGTATCATCTGTAGGCCTTACATTTACTTCGAGTCTAGAAGACGTCGTAGGTGCGTGGTCATGGATAACTTATCGATAAGGTGTAGTCTTCTTCGACTTGATCGCCGGGGCCACGGGATCATGTTGTTCCCAGGGGAAGCGAGTTTGCTAAAGTATGATAATGGATGAACCGCATAGAAGATTCTGGGCTTCCACGGGCTAGCTATCTGTTGGATTATCGCCGTCTATCCTCAGCCAAGTCCAAGATAGCTTGACATTGCTAGTGACCTTTCATATAGATAAGTTGGCACGTTGAACGACAATTTGCATGCACGGTGTCAGTCGAATAAAAGAAAGTATAATCACGGCACGAATATGATAAAGATAGTATGCACGGTTGCGATACAAGTCTTAAGAAGCCTAAGATTTGGCTATAGAAATGATGCGTGCTTCGGCACGAAATGTGGCATTGAGTATTAAGTCATTGGCATAGAGTTGCATAAGTCAGACTTGAGTCATTTCGAGTTAAGTCAAGAAGGGCCGTAAGGCAAGTTTGGTTAAGTCATGCTAAGTTGCGATGCACGACCTCGATGTTGAAGCACGAACCAAGTTGATGACACGAAACATGTTGCGTCCCAACGTATGGTTGGGCGAGGAGCTCACTCCACCAGTACAGTTGAGTACTGACAGCCATACAGTATTTATGTACATGTACATATAGAAGCTCGTTGGCGCGGAGCACGCTTGGATACGTCAGGGCACGGAGTTCCTTGGCATATCGAGACTTGCATCCGCATAGAGTCTGGACTTATACGGGACATAATGTATGGACATCGCCTATCTGAAGCATCCGTTGGCTCGTCAATTATTTTGAGAGATGAGAGAGAGCTGAGTGACTTGTAAAATAAAAGAAAAGTGAGCTTGAGTGAATTGTAAACAGAGAGAGAAGTGAGCTTGAGTGATTGTAATCTAGGCTACGTGCCTTTGTAATCTTATTTCAAGTATCAACAAAGACTCTGATTTTTTTCAATGCTTGTGTTGCCTTTTTCATTCAATATTTCTGCTTTGGACTTTTGTGCGATGACCCCGTCGCAAGCCGCTATAATCGGCCATTATGGAACCCGCCTTGCACGAGTGCAACCTAGGCTCATGTGGCATCACGTCTTAGCGATGATGATCGGTACTACGGGATCGGGGCGTGACATAATGGTATCAGAGCGCGGTTTTATGTCCTTGGACTTCGATTGAATTCTTTAACTTCGATGATGTTTCACAATCAATATTGTTGGTGCGCTCTCTCACAAACGTCCCACAGGATGTCCATACAATAAGTCTATATATTTTAAAAAATCTCACAAAAGAAAATTTTGGTTGAACAAAGTTAACTTCAAGTAAGCACGGTTGGCTAAGTCGGGTTAGGCATATATACCAAAATTGTGTCGACCTTAGCAAAGTCGAGTGCGGGATTCAATTCATTTCGGACGACAATGAGTTGAACTCGATTGAGTATGCCGGATAGCTAACGATAGGAGTGCCATTGAACGATGATATCGTCAATGCGATACAAATAAATCGTGCTTGAAATTTGAGGAATAGTTCGAACGGACATTCGAAGTATTCAATTTTGATTCAAAATTTATTTTGAGGATTTGTCGAATAACTTTATCCTTGAGGGTGTATGGGATAGTTTCGGAGATGTCGATCGACTGAGGATGCGGGATGCCAATGAGTTTGTCAACAAGTGACGAGTACGAAAAGCCTTAGAAAGAGTGTTTCAAAGTTAGTCATGACTTGATAGCTGGCATAAAATTGATTTGAACGAATTAGAAACGACGCGCACAAGATTGGGATTGTGCAAGTATGACATACGAGAATGATTGAGTAGGAAAAATTGAATCGAGGTAAAATTAAGTTGTACGAACAGATGACTCGATCGAAGAAATCGATATGAATCATATACGAAAAGTTAGCACGATTAGATGATAGCATGCACGAAAATGATTTGAATATTTGAGAATGACTCTAAGGATTTGAACAGATGTTGCTCGATGACGTAAGATAGACGGATGAACATAAGTGATTATGGGTTGAACGAATTGATCATGTGAATGGTTTGGAGATTATTGATAGAATTTTGATCTTGAATATCGAAGAGACTATGGTATATCCAATTCTGATGATAGCATCAGTTGTACGACTCAAAATTTATTGTAAATGAAGATCGTCAGGTTACGTATATCATCGATGGTATTGAGGCGTATCAAAGATCAATATGCGATTACTCGGGGGTGCTCTGATTCGAGGAACGACGATCATGTAAATTGTTATTGTTTTAATGGATGCTATACTTGGGATTTTGATAAAATAAATATTTGGATGAAAATGTTCGTGTCTTGTTGGTTGCGTTGATAACCATAATGTGACAATTTTGTCTTGCGCGAGCGCAACTCCAGCCTCGCACATGCGTCACATCGGATTTGGGAAGATCGTTCTGCGTGAGTGCTAACATGGTGATTCATGTTCAGCGGGAATGATCGAATCCCGAAAGATCAGGGCGTGGCAATTTGTATTCCTTCGACTTGTAGTTTGATACAAAGGTGAATTCGAGGATTGGTCGGACTTGTGAATGATGATCGAGTAAACTTGAGGATTGAGTAGTCTAATATGCGTATCGTGAATGAATTAGTCTAGACTCAAGGTAAGATTTATGCCTCGATAAGAACGATTATCCTGAGGGAATGCATGGTGATTTCATATCCCGCGTGGATTGTCATAGCCGTATCCAATTATTCAATTTATTTTTATTAATTATACCTTTCCTATAATTTTTTTCTTTTTAATTAATTATTAATGTTTTGTTATAATGAAAATGATTTAACAATTTAATTGGATGAATTTTATATCATGCATATTTGCATAAAAGTCCATGAATTAATTTTGCAATTATAAAAGCTACATTGACACCTGAACTTACTAGGTGTCAAATCCTTACCAACACAAGCAACCATATCTCCTTGAATCACACCTGCACACATCCTCTCACTATCTCTCTTCGTTACAAAAAAAGAGAGAAAAGAACAACATATATGAAAGAAATGAGGATTAGTAGCAGCAACTCTCACCTCTCTCTTTCATCCGATCACTCTCTCTCTCTCTCTCTCGGCTCTCTCTCTCTCTCTCTCTCTCTCTCTATTCACTCACCCTCTCTCAACCCTCCTTTCCCCTCTCCCTCTCTCTACTCATGCACGTGCCCGCACACTGACGCCCGTCGGCGCCGCCTACGGTGGTCGCCACCACCCTGGCCGGCCAGTCTCCCTCTTGGCCGACCACCTCCTCACCACCGTCGCCTCCACCATTATCATCTTCATCTCCATCCTCACTACCATTATCAAACCTAAACCCCAACCCCATTTTCTTCAAAAATGAAAAATGGAAAAGAAAAAGATGGAGTGAAGAAGGAGAAATTGGAGAAGGAGCAAGCCCTAATTCCCAATTCTAAACCCAAATCATTTTCCCAAGGCAAGCCCTCCTTCCTCGAATTCATTTTTTCTTTTTAAACTCCTATGTCATTTTGAATTAAGAAATTAGATTGTGTCGTATGATTTGGAAGTTAGGAATTTAATTTTGACTTCAAATAGAGTTCTTCAATTGCAATTTATATGTGTGTATGTTAGCATAACGCCGACATGAAACTAGGACACGATATAAATACTTTAGTATAAATTGATCCCAAAATTGTGTGGTGATTGTATTATATATATATATATATATATATATATATATATATATATATATATATATATATATATATATATATATATATATATATATGTAGCCTTGATATGTATATATATCTAAAGATTCATAGTATTTCAACATGGGAATAAGGACATTCCTATACTTTAAATCAAGTTTGGACAAAGGGATGCATAGGAAATTATATATAAATTTATAAATTCAGTGTATATAAAAGTATCTATTTGAAGTTGGTATCCTAGAATCCTTAGATTACTACGTGTGATATTAATATTTGAACTTAATGCCATGTTGCCGAATATAAAGCTAGAGATAAATTTGATGTATCTGGGATTTACTATGGAATGATACCACAATTAAGTCTATAGGTTGAAAAATTAATAAGCACCGTGCCACCAAGTCACAACCTGATCCCTGGTCACAGGATTATTGTCGAAAAATTAATAGGTTGTAGTATTCAAATGTTGTTCTAAAAAGAATTGCATTTTTGCATCATATAGGTGAATTGGTTGTGATAGTGGTTGTGAATTTAGGATGTTTTGATTGTAGTTGTTAGTTATGGATTATTAAGATTTGTTGTAGGAAGAACACCGAGGAATTCACTAGAATAGAATCTAGTCTGAGTCATATTTTATGTTAACACTATAATTCCTCTGAATCAATTTATCAGTTCTTTTACTTTGGAATTCCGATAATTCGATCACTTCAGAGTTTCTCAATTTATTTATTTATTTTCTCGTCCTTGACTGAGGGCTTGCATGTCGTTTGACGACCTAGTATTGTTCAATAGATTGAAGAATCATTCCAAGAATGCTGTTGTTGTATTTTGAAGAGAAGCGAGATGTCGGGTTTGAAGGCAATCATGTTGGAATCATATGCTCTCTTATCATCAATTCAGGTATAAATTTATATTATATTTAGTTATATTTGGGTAAATTGTTATACTGGGTAGAAAGGTCTATTTCCTATTTATAGCTTAGAATGTCACTTTTAGAATGATATTGATTTTATTATGCAAGGTATGACCTGAAATAAACCTATCCTAGAATCTTACGAGCGACAATCACGAATATGGGTACTGGAGTATTCGTATGTCGCGTAGCCTGGGGATGTTATTACATACCCGGCTCGTTGTATTTTGGGAGCAGGACGTGACACGTCTTTTGGTGGTGGCCCATGCAGGTCTCAAAAAATAGAAAACCTAGGATAGGATTTAGGTCATGCTTTTGAGGAGACCTATATAGGTTTAGAACCTAAGATATTTCTTAGGAATAGTCTACAAAGAACTTTAGGTAAGGGAATACCATACATGTTTTATGTGTTAGTTTATGATCCATTTTGCTTATCCGATAAATACTTTCTTGATATATTCCAATAGTGATTCCATATATTTAAGAATCCTAATCTATGATTACCGTTAAGGATGAAGATGATATTGGGAAGTCATGGGTAGTATAAGGATAGATATGGCTCAAAAATTTAGGTCAAGTAAATTATAGAGAATTAGACAAGTATTCTTACTAGAGTAGCCAGTGAAGGATTGCAGAAAGTTCCTTAAGGACCTTGAATTTTGTACCCTTAGTGAACTTGGGATTTAGATTTATCTAGATATTATATGGATTGGAATAGTAAGGAAATAAGGACCACATAGCCAATAGGCCAAATATGATCTAAGATTTTATTTAGATTGTGTGTAGTATGTTTTATGGGAATACCTTGGAAGAACCATTGGCTAAGTTAGAAGTAGCAGTATCTTGCTTAAGGTATAGGCATATATATATATTATATATAGTATAGTATATAGCTTATTGAGTGTAGTATAACTCCTCGGTATCTTGATCATACCAATTCTTAAATCCTGATTCGTCCCCCTTGTCAGATTTCATTCATCTATTTTCGCAAATTTTCAACTTTCATGAAATATCTTAATCTCTTTATTCATAATTCATTGATTTGGAATTTTGAATTATATTCTTGTTTCTACGTTTACTTTTAATTTTCAACCGTATCCCTGATCGTAGTAATTGTCCTTCGCCTAAATACCTACGTATGCATTACTCATTGATTGTTTATTAGATTTTTTGTGAAACAATATTTTTAGTAGCCTTTATGTAATTGGATTTCCTGTGTATGAATATTTATTGTGTCAAGAACCCGAAAATCTTTTAACTGATTCGATGATACAGTGACATCTGCAGTCAATCAATTGAATCGTGAAAATAAAAATTGTTGCAGCCATCCGGACTGGCGAGGCAAATATTTTTAAAATATGATTCAGTAACTAAGTAAAGATTCGGAAATCTCGATAATGTTTTCATAATTTGTTTTTATGCATGATATTTAAAGACCAATTTCGTTTTATCTCAATTTGGATTTTTAAAACTTTGACTTGAATAAATTTAAAATGATATTCAGTATTTTTGACAATATAGATATATGAGATTTTATTACTAATTTTGTCAAAAGAGTTTATATTATGATATTATATAGTACTTTGATACATAGAAAAAATAGATTTTAAGTACTGGTTCTTTAGTATCTTTTGAATTACCAAGGATACCCTGATGTGTAAGGCTACTTCACAATCATAATTCCTACTCATTATATGGAAATTGATGGTGTGGTAGCAAGAAGCTACAGCCATGATTTCTGATAGTAAAACGGTATCTTGATTGCAGCCATATGCGCAATGGCGAGGCACATGATTACTATATCACACCAGACAATGAGAATAAGGAATATAATTTTTTTTGAATTTAAAGATCATACATGGTTATGGTTTGAAACAACATGCTATCTAACTATTTTATTTGATTATATGGAATTTCAAGAATCTTAAGGATTTCTAGTATTTTTAAATTGTCTTTATTTTCGTGAAGCTTTTGATAAATAAGTTTCAAAATATTTCATTTAATAATTTAATAAATTACTACATCTCTGTAAGGTGGGTAGAACTTTGTTTTCTCTCTCTCTCTATATATATTTTTTAAAAAACTTATTTTCAAATTTTAAATTTCGAGGACAAAATTTTTGTAAGATGGGTAGAGTGTCATATCCGTATCCAATTATTCAATTTATTTTTAATTAATTATACCTTTTCTATAATTTTTTTCTTTCTAGTTAATTATTAATGTTTTTTATAACAAAAATGATTTAATAATTTAATTGGATGAATTTTATTTCATGCATATTTGCATAAAAGTCCATGAATTAATTTTGCAATTATAAAAGCTACATTGACACCTCAACTTACTAGATGTCAAATTCTCACCAATCCAAGCAATGACTCATCAAACCATCTCTCCTTGAATCACACCTGTACACTTCCTCCCTCTCTCTCTCTCTTCGTTACAAAAAAATAGAGAGAATAACAACATATATGAAAGAAATGAGGAGTAGTAGCACCAACTCTCACATGTCTCTCTCTCATCCGATCACTCTCTCTTTCTCGGTTCACTCTCCCTCTCTCAACCCTCCTTTCGCATCTCCATCTCTCTACTCATGCACGTACCCGCCAACCGACGCCTGTCGGCGCCGCCTATGGCGGCCGCCACCTCCCCGACCGCCGGCCTCCCTCTTGGTCGACCACCTCCTCACCACCATTACCTCCATCATTATCATCTTGATCTCTATCCTCACTACCATCATCAAACCTAAACCTAATCCTTTTTTCTTCAAAAAAGAAAAATGAAGAAGAAAAAGATGGAGTGAAGAAGGAGAAATTGGAGAAGGAGCAAGCCCTAATTCCCAATTCCAAACCCAAATCATTTTCCCAAGGCAAGCCCTCCTTCCTCGAATTCATTTTTCCTTTTTAAATTCCTATGTCATTTTGAATAAAGAAATTAGATTGTGTCGTATGATTTGGAAGTTAGGAATTTAATTTTGACTTCAAATAGAGTTCTTCAATTGCAATTTATATGTGTGTATGTTAACATAACGCCGACACGGAACTAGGACACGATACAAATACTTTAGTATAAATTGACCCCCCCATACATACACACACACACACACACACACACACACACACACACACACAAAACTAGCCTTGATATGTATATAGATCTAAAGATTCATAGTATTTCAACATGGAAATAAGGACATTCCTATACTTTAAATCAAGTCTGGACAAAGGGATGCATAGGAAATTATATGTAAATTTATAAACTCAGTGTATATAAAAGTATCTATTTGAAGTTGGTATCCTAGAATCCTTAGATTAGTACGTGTACTATTAGTATTTGAACTTAATGCCATGTAGCCGAATCTAAAGCTAGAGATAAATTTGGTGTCTCTGGGATTTACTATGGAATAATACCACAAATAAGTCTATACATGTATCCTTGTAAATGTTGATGCAATTCGGACACAGTAGAGGCTGTTTTTGACTTCAAATATGAGTTTTTCTTTATTTGATATATTTTTTATGCGTTAATTCTGTCCAATTTTTTTAAAGTGCTAATATATGAAATTTTGCTATCTTTTAGTTGGGTTAATTAGTTGTACCCCCCTATGGTTTGCACGTATTTTGGTAACTGTCCTTGTTGTTTTAAAAATAAAGAACATCCCCCTGGCTAGATAATGGACATTTATATCAACTTTCTGGATCACTATAAACCTAAATGACTCATTATTATTATTTACTAAGCTTGTCGAGTTAGAAGCTTGATTGATATTTTGAATGCGTTTGCATGTATATATATATATATATATATATATATATATATATATATATATATATATATATATATATATATATATATATATATATATATATATATATATTGTGTGGTTCCGGTATTGAGGGTTGCTCCCCCGAAGGGGTTGGTGTACCCGAAATATTTTATTATTTATATATATTGCGTGGTTATCAATGTTGAGGGTTGCTCCACCGAAGGGGTTGGCGAACCCGGGGTTTATTTTCATATATTTTGTCTCGTAAAATTTTTGGAGTCAATAAATACAAAGGAGACTATGCCAAAATTTTTGAAAATTCTAAGAGAGCAAAATTCTCGACTTTTAGAAAAATTGGGCTATCCTAATAAACATAGAAATTTTCTAGAAAAATCCTTCCATAATTAATTGGTAACGAGAAGGCGATTTAGAAAGAGTCCAGGATGCGTAGGACACGGACACATGTCACGTAAACGCAACCTAACTTAATTTTTCATACTTCTGCTCTGTGCCATATTATGAGTATATCATCTCACTTAACGATTCTGTATCTATATGATAATTTGGAATAATTGAATCCTGAGAATTGTTCACACTTGACGTATGCAAGATGCGCCCTAGCGTCTTAGCTAAATATATTGCCTATTGGTGAAATAATGGTATACAGAGCAGAATCAAATTAAGATAATAAAATACATTGAATGTACGGTGTCGGTCGAATAAAAGAAAGTGCAAACACGACACGAATAGGATAAAGATAGTTTGCACGGTTGTGATACAAGTCTTAAGAAGCCTAAGATTTGGCTATAGAAAAGATGCGTGTTTCGGCATGAAATGTGGCGTTGAGTATTAAGTCGTTGGCATAGAGTTGCATAAGTCAAACTTGAGTCGTTTCGAGTTAAGTCAAGAAGGGCCGTAAGGCAAGTTTGGTAAAGTCATGCTAACTTGTGAGGCACGGCCTCGATATTGAAGCACAGACCAAGTCGATGACACGAAACATGTTACGTCCCAACGTATGGCACGAAAGGCAAGCACAAGTCGGTACATTTATGTTATTAGCATGAGAATGGTCTTGAGGCACGATGATAATCAAATTATCGGTGCAATGGCACGAGGATAGTCTGAGACACAAATAGACCAAGAGTCTTTGTCCTAAAATTGATCCTAAGGCAAGAATAGAAAGACAATCATAAGGGATTATGTTGCACAAATTAAATGAACGTGTTAGTTTTTTATGGGTAGCTGAGGAGCTCACTCCACCAGTACAGTTGAGTACTGACACCCACACAGTGTTTATGTGCAGGCACAGGTTGAAGCTCGTTGGCGTGGAGCTCGCTTGGATGTGTCGAGGTACGAAGTTCCTTGGCGTCTTGAGGCGTGCATCCACATGTAGTCTGGACCTATACGGGACATAATATATGGACATCGCCTATCTGAAGCATCCGATGGCTCGTCAATTATTTTAAGAGATTAGAGAGAGCTGAGTGACTTGTAAAATAAAGAAAAGTGAGCTTGAGTGAATTGTAAACAGAGACAGAAGTGAGCTTGAGTGATTGTAATCTGGGCTACGCATCTTTGTAATCTTATTTCAAGTATCAATAAAGACTCTGATTTTGTTTAATGCTTGTGTTGCCTTTTTCATTCAATGTTTCTGCATGGGACTTCTGTGCGACGACACCATCGCAAGCCGCTGTAATCGGCCGTTATGGAATCTGCCTTGCACGGTATCATGCCTTATCGAGGACGATCGGTCCTACGGGACCGGAGCGTGACACAGATGTACCGACAAGTACAACATCAGGCAGGACCGCAGAGGCCGCAACAGCAGGTCCATGGAAGGCAGCAACAGGGGGTTCTGCAGGATCAGAGGCAGGTAGAATTCAGAGTATTTGAGCAGAGGTTGGCCAAAGGCTGTCAGATTGTGGGTAAGTTTTGAGTATTATACATTATATTCCTTGAGTTCTATATTCATAAAGTGAATACGACTTTCTCGTCTCACTCATTTGCTCTCGTATCATGTGATACGTGATATTCATTATGTGTCCTAACTACGAGAGTACGTCCTGGGAAGAGTATCGTTCTTGATTAAGTCATTGGTACCGACTTATCTCAAGCGTTGAACCTTGTCCATTTTGGGAGTCAGCGTAGGACCGCGAGGACTAATTCCTACTCAACTGATTCGAAAGACATATTTTATTTGTATGTCTCCGATCACTTTCCTTCTAGGATATGATTATTGTTTGTGCTTTTACTTAATTGTTCTTTCTTTCGTAATCTGTTCATGTGCCATGTATTGTTTGATAATTGTGCTTGCTATATGTCCTGAGTGTATTTCACTTTCTGAGAGCGCACTCGACTAGCCTTTACGAAATTTCGAGGATGAAATTTTTCTAAGGAGGGTAGAGATGTCACTCCCCGTTTTCGGAATATGTAAATTTTTTGTCTTTTCCTGTATATGGTATTTGGCAATAGTATCTTGATTACATGTATCATGTATTTATAACTGGCCATGGCATGAAACAGTATCTCATCACGGATTTCTGTGCCACCCCTTGTCCTTGTCTGGTTGTAGGCATGGCTCGCTGCTTCGATGATAAGATTTCTGAACCATGTTGTAGTTATGATTTTATTTAATTAATTTATTAGTTGTATCATGCACTATTTAATATGTCATTAGTCATATGGTTAGATCATGTTAGGGATTAGTGTTTAGTGGAGCCAACCCTCACCCACTATATATATTCTCTTCCTCACTCTCTCTCCTCATTCACTTTTTATTTTTTTCCTCGAAGCAACATTTAGGTAAGTACATCTTGCATAAATGAGAGACCACTTGCAATTTTTATTTCTTGTTATTTCTTTGATATTATTAGTCTAGATTGTTCATTACTTCATTCCTACAAGTTTAGTTCTTGGAGTTTTTGATTTAAATGGTTAGTTTTATGTATATCTAAGTTCCTAAAACTAAGATTTTATGGGTTTTTGTGGTTTTGATCTATCAAACTTGCTTATTTTCGAAAACTACTTGTTCCATGTTGTAGAGAACTCAATTTCATTCAGTTTAGACCTTTATTGTCATGACCCGCTTCCGAATAATCGGACACGAGTCGGACACGCCCAGCCTTTGTCGTTAGACTCGATGAAGTAAGCTGTAACAATCACTAGGGAAACTACAAGTCCAGATATGAATGAATATAACCACAACATCTATATAAGTGAATCCCAGAATCAAAGTACATGAATAAGAGTTATTACATTCATCCAGCTAAAAGAAAATAAAGTTTGACAGTCTCAAGTACAATAAAATATAAAATGCTAAGGGTAAGGTACTAGGCCTCCTCAGCCTCTAAGTCCAGAGCAACTCCAGCTGGCTCTACTGCATCTATAGGCTCACGGCCATAGTGGGTGTCACACAATGCCTCCATCTCACTTGCAACATATCCTAGTCAGGAGTGGAGCAAAGTACAGTTCTAGGTAATGAACAAGAATATTATGATATGGAAATGAGTACAGGAGAACATAAAATATGAGATACATGAAATGAACATGATAGTACAGGAATGTAAGTACAAAAAATAAAGTACAGAAATGTAACCATAAACCTGAAGTACAAGACATGACATGTGCACAATGTTTGAAATACAATTAGCCTATGTAACCGGCTGGGATGAGTACAAGAATATGTACAGGAGTACATGAATATCGGTACGGCTTAGGACCCGCGTGCACGATACGAGGCCTAAGCTATCTACATGAATATTGTAACCAGGATTTGGTCACATAGCTAGTGTATTTCCCCTCCCCGATACAAATAAGTACAAGAACAAGCAAGTACAAGGGTACAAGATATCGTGTCACATCGCATCATCAAAAGAAGTACAAGATATGTAAATGCACAAAACCATAGAAAGTTCTTACCTTGCTCCGGGTGATCAGGAGTAGGTAGTATAGCTGTAAATTCTCCTGTTGTTTGGGTACAAGTTGGTTAATAATTAAGGCCTAATGATCTACTAGTTATTTGCAAAAAGAATAATACCAATTGTTCGTTCAGAACAATAGCTAATGATATACCAATGAAATTTATATCTGATCCCACTATTTGCAAATTATGACAATGTTTATATTTAAGCCCAACTTTAGCTACTGATAGTTAACCTAAAGAACCAGAGGTCGCATTAAGTTCCAGCAATAACACCACCAAGTCTAACAGATTTTACACATTCAAACCAGCCAACCAAATCCTCATATTACACATAGGCCCACTCACCACATATGATTATAGCCTAAACATATCCCAGGAACACATATAGAACTAACCACTTCTAAATCCTGAAATACTGCTTGTATTTACCTTCACACTTTAGCTATAACCGAGCTATCACCATGCACTAATGACTCCATTTCATTCCCAAAAACTTAACAGAACTCACAAAATATCAACCTAAACTGCAGTTGAATCCCATCCTCATATCCACCATTCAATTTGCAAAACCAATACAGGAACACATAGTTATATAGAGAAATAATTATACAAATTTATCTTAAATAAGACTCCCACTGCAACCTGAATACCAACATGAAATCTAGACATGACTGCTACAGACGACTGTATCAGACACTTGACTCCACACATCTCGCCACAATGGATACGAATGACTCAGACACAAACTAAAGCAGGACATAAGCCACCGCGAACCATCGATCAACACTATAATTTACTACCTGCGCTCAAACACAACCCCGCCCAAGTTCATTAAATTGAAGCCATCAATTAAACGAGTGCAAGTTGAGAAGAATCGAAATAGTACCTGAAGACAACAAATCAAAATGGACTGAATTACTTCTACAGAACCAGCCCCCTGCGTCTCAAATTACAGCTACGCCCTAGTTGAGACAATCCATCAAACCGGTGATGATCAGCAACACAAATTCTAACTTCCTTGCTTCCTCTGTTTCACCAAGCCAAAAATTAAATAAACCAAATCTCAGATTTCGTGGATCTTAGAGATCAGCCTAAAAAACTAGAATTTGGTAAAATCAAATAGAGCAATAAAACCAAACTCAGTCGAATTCAAAATTAAAGAATAATGAACTAAATCAAACTGACTCACCTCGATCAAGTCTGACGATCGATTCTGGAAATGGTTCGATCACTCCGATCAATCAGCCTAGCTCTAAAATTCAAGCGAAGACATATAAGGAATGGATGAGATTACCCAACAATAAGAAGCGTTCAGTGATGAAATTACTGTAATTTTAAGATTTAAAATAAATCGAGAATGAATCCAGATCCCATGCTCCGATCAATCAAGCAACAGAGTTCTACACCATCATTGATCGAAAGGAAGAAATGAATCCAGAGAATTGAATCAAAGGATCCGACCTTCATCAAGAAGTAGTTCTTGTAAAATCAAAATTACTTACTGAGACTAGAATGAGACTCGAAGACAAGTCGATCCACTCGCCTGAGATGGGGTGCGCAGCGTCGTCGTCGCCGATCGATCGGATGTGAAGACCTTGCTGCTCCCGTTGTCGTAGTCGGATGTCTAGTCGCCGATGGATCCTTTGATGGCTGCCATTACCGATGCCTTCATCAATCTCGTTGTCGCCACCATCTCGCTGTCGCTACCACTGCCGGGGACTAGGGTTTGCTTCACTAAGAAATTGGGGGGAAGCAGGAAGAGCTCTTCTAAAGTTCAAAAAAATAATGAGAGTGAAAGGATTCTCTCCTGGCCGAATAAAAAGGAGAATGGCAATTAAGCAAATAGGCCCCCCCACCAATTGGTATTTTTACAATCCAGCCCTTCCCCTTTTCATTAATTGCACAAAAAACCTAAATTCTGTTAGAGAGGTGGTTACAAGTTGTTAGGGAGTGGGAACCACTCCAAATAAATTTAAAAATTAGTTATATGCTAAAAAAATTCAAATCTTCCTCCAAAAGCAATCATGAAATATTTATTAAAAAAAATTTAATCAAGAATTATTATTTATTCGAAATGGTTTAAATCAAATTTATTATTATTTAGTAAACTAAAATATTTCTCGAAAATAGAAAGGTGGTACATTAATTTTGCCCAATTTCGAGTCATATAGCCCAAATTATGGGCATTGGAAGCTTGTAAAAAAAACTTTATGGCCAAAAGCTTGCTGGTAGGGAAGACACCTCACGCACCTCGTGCACCTTGCACCTCGCACACGCCTTTTGGCTCGCGCACCTTGCACCTCAAAAGCGCCTTTTGTCTCACGCACCTTGCACCTCGCGCACACATCATACACCTTGTACCTCACGAACCTTGTACCTTGCGTACCTTGTACCTCGTGCACCTCGAGTGCCTTGCACCTGATGCACACCTCGCACACCTTGTATCTTGCGCACACCTCGCGTACCTTGCACCTCATGCACACCTTGTACCTCGTGCACCTTGTACCTCGCGTACACCTCGTATACCTTGCACCTCGCGCACACCTCGCACGCCTCGCACCTTCTGCTATACGCCTTTTGCCCTGGACCGTTTGTCACTTTTAGTTTTCAAAATTGAGGGTAATTTTGTCATTTTTCATATTTTAATATTTTCATGAATATTTATTTATTGATATTATATTTTGGGGTTTGGTTTGATCAGGTTTGAATTTTGTCTCATTTCGACTTGTGTTAGTGATCCGGGTCAGTTTTGGACCCAATTGGACCCGACTAACTTGTCATGACCAAATTCAGATATTTATTTTGACTAATCATCTTTATTTTATTCGGATTAGAGTTTAGAATTAGATTTAGAAGTTAAAATTTAGAAATTCCAAGTTACCATTTTGACCCTAACTCAAAACCCTTCTTTTCTTTGACTTTGAGGGCATTTTTGTAATGTGCCAAATGCCCCCATCCCTTTTATATGTGGCAGGCCAGATTTGGAAACCCCCCATTGCTCTTATTTGCAAGAAAACACTCTCTTTCCTTTTTTTCTCTCTATATACGAAAACCCTCTTTTTTTCTCTTGATTTTAAGCTTCAAGTAAGTCAAATCTCTTCCAAATCTCTTCCATTTCTCTAGATCTCTCTCTAATCTTGGTGCTAACTCTTGTTTATCTCTTATTTTTAGTTTTTATCTAGGTAGATCTAGCTTGGTGGTGGTGTAAGCATAGATCTTGTGCTTTGACCTAAAAAGAAGTGAATTTGGGGCTTTTCCTTGGGATTCCAACTCCTAAGAGGTAAACCCTCACTCTAACCTTTGTAATTACTTCTAATTAGTGTCATTTGCATATTAGAGGATGCTCGAGGTGTAGGATAACCCATTAGAAGAGGTTTGGAATCCATTGGACTCAATTTGGGACTTTCGGCCTAGGTTTAGTGCCAATTTTAGGGAAAACTCTAAATTGACATGTTTGGGTGTTGTCCCTAGCCTAATTAGACCTAATTAGTTATTTTGGGTGAGATGAGGCTAGGTACGTGTCCATATTTGGATACGTTGGATCGTTTTGCGAGAAATAATAAAAATGGGCTTCTTTTGGGATTTTTGGGTTCCAACACACGGGTAACTTTTTGTACCGACACTAGAATCGACAAGTTAGCACTTAGAATACGTTCTAATCATTATTTAGAACTCGTGGGTAGAACTTGGGTCAAATCTAGGTAGGTTTGGTGCCGTATCGCACGGTATCGCGAATCGGACACCCCGGAGCCGCCAAAATGGCCATTTGGCCATTCAGGTCTCGTTTCTCGTTTTTGCTTGCGTGCGTGAGTTGGATTGCTTGTGTGAGGTACGTATCTAAGCCCTAGATGGTAGAATTATGAGGATTTGGATATTCGGATAGGTTTCGAGATGTTATTAGTTGTGTAAGTGTATATATATATATATATATATATATATATATATATATATATATATATATATATATATATATATATATATGAGTGTATATATGTATATTAGTGTTGTTGTATGTGTGTGCTTATATGTTTAGATATGTATGTAGGGGTGGTGTGTTGGTTGTGGGTTAGATCTATATATTTGATTGAGATGATGTGTGAGAAGAGGGGGTTAAGTTGCTTGTGTGTGAGTGTGGTTCTATGTGTGTGTTGTATGTTATTTGTGAGTGTCTTTATGATATTGTGAGTGGTGTTTAAAGAGTAATAGTTAGTGAGTTAGAGAGGGGATAAAGTACAGATGGATAGATAGATAGATAGATAGATAGATAGAGAGAGACAGATAGTGAGGGAGGTGTGTGTAGTGTAGTAGAGTAGGAGAGGGAAGTGGCTGCCTTTTGGGACACCCAACACAGCAGCCATATGCTGCTGACAGCAGCATGTAACTGCTGTATTTCAGCAGCAGCAGTTAGGGCTGCTGTTGCAGCCCCATTTACCCCTATGATCCCCTATTTAACACCCCCAATTAGCCCCCCTTTAACCCCTTTAATACCCCTATCTATGTGTGTGTGTGTGTTTGAGTGTTAGAAGTGAGTTGTTAGAGTTTTTAGTTATGTTAGAATAAGATGTTAGAAGGGACATGTTAGTATCTTAGATGTTAGGATATTAGATACACGTTAGATTATATGTTAGTTTAGAGTTTGATAGTGGCAGGTAATGGTTAGATAGGTTAGTGTCTTGGTATCTTAGGATACCAAGAGTTGTATCTTAAGATACCAATGTGTATCCTAGGATACTAGCTAGTATCTTAAGGTAAAAGTGATTTACCTTGGTATAGGCAAGGTAATGAGGATTACCTTGTCATAAGGTAAGGTATTTGTGATACCTTCAAGGTGAGGTATCAAGATACCAAAGTATGTTATCGAGATACAAGGGTAAGGAGTTGGAATACCTTAACAAGGTATTTGAATTACATAGGGTATGCTAAGGTATTGGTTAGAGGCTAAGGTATAGGTTTACCCAAGTTATGGTATTGGACCCAAACCAAGGTATTGGTATTGGGATACCAACATGACCAAGGTATATGGTATCTTGGTAGGTAAATGTTAGGAATAGGATACTTAGACTAATTTTGACCCCATTTAACCATGGTTGACTATTTTGACCAAAAGTCAACTAAAAGTCAATACTTGGCCTAGAAATGACTAGAACTTGACCAGAGGTGACCAGTTGACCAAAAGTCAACTGTGAGTCAACCATTAGCCTAGTTTAACTTAGATTAGACTAGGAGTTGACCAGAGTAGACCAGTTGACCAAAAGTCAATTGTAAGTCATCTTTTGATATAGTTTAACTTTGTGTGACCTAGTTTGACTTAGTGTGACCTAGTGTGACCTAGTTTGACTTAGTTTAACTGAGCTTGACCTAGATTTGCATATCATACACTAAAAATTATGTCTAACACTATTAAACCCTAATTTAACTCATAATATCTCATCTTAGGGTTTTCAACATTACTCTGAGCATCGATTCCATTTGACAGCTCAGGACCACATGCGAGTACATTCACTGATAGTTTTCATTGTCTTAATATCTACTATATCTGATTCAGTTGTAGTATTTTACTTGATTCTCTTCACGAGGATACACGGACTAGTATACGTTGGATCTCGTCATGCGATATTATTTTCAGTTTACCTGGTATATGAGTACATTGTTCGATCTTGTTTTCTGTACTTATATATACACCGATTTGGGAGTGGGCTGGCCCCTTGCTCTTTAAATTTCGTGTCATAATGTGTCATGATTTGATCTATTATACTACTCGGAGATGGAGAGATATTAGAGGTTATGTGATCATTACCCCCACTTGTTACTGCTTGTGCATAGCTCTACCCTCACCACAGGTAGGGTGTAGCCTGACCTGATACTACTTGTGCATAGCTTTCCATTTGGCTGGCCTGATCCTCTATACTACTTGTGCATAGCCGGTCAAATGGAACAACCTGATCTTGACCCAAACCTACACATAACGCCCTAATACTCAAGGCACTGTTTATATTTATATTGTACATCAGATATTCATGTACTGTTCTACTTTTCTGTACGTTATACCCTGACATGATATCCTATTATATATATCCTATTTATATTTCAGTTTTGATATTTTATCTTGTATTTCATTACAATTGTCTCTTATAGCATTTGTCAATTCAATGGAACTGTTGTTGGTGTTTGTACTTGCTCATTATCCTGACAGGATAACCCCGTTGATGTTTACAGAGGATTTAGAGGCGAACTGCTCGACCTATTATGGGTATGGTATAGATGGGGAATACGACCTGGACATTCCTGCGGGGCCGATGTCCATTGAGGATGCACCGCCTGCTCTGATCTTGACTAGTTAGGTTTGACTGAACTGTGTTCCAGCTTATTATTTTGGGTTATAGTATATATATTTTTGGGATTGTATAATATTTTTAACTCTGAACTTCTGTTTGTGACTCTATGTCTTGCATCTATTTCTAGCTTTTTTTATTTCCATCATATCTTTATCACGTCGTACATATCTTTCCTAGATGTCATGTGGTTGAGTTATATATATTCCTCCGTGCGGAGATGACACGTTTATATATATTATTGATGTTAGATTTTATAGATGACCTATACAGAGTTCTACCGCCGATACTGCGGCGTAGGCTAGACGTAGCCACGTGCTCATGCCCTTAAACAGGGTGCGGGTCGTAACACCGTTTGTACCACTTCATGACTTTCGTGCGCTTCGTACCCTAAGTGCGCAGTGCTTTCTAGTTTCTCTTCCATCTTGTGGCTCGACCTTTATTTTCGACCTGACTATCTATGTGTGTGCTGATACCTTTTCTAAGTTTGTATTGAGGTACAATATTAGTGTGCACTGCGGTGCTATCTAATGAGTGCACTGAGGTGTGACTCTGTATGCTAAATGATCATTCATGTTATATGTCAATACATGTATACTTTTCAGTACAGTCATGGTAATTGGTCAGTAATAATGTCATGGTATATTGATTGTTGTTTGATACATTACACTAAACATGGATCTAGATTTGGGACTCCTTGAGCTAATGTGGATTCATAAGTACATGTTCTATGGTACGACATATAGGAAGATGACTATGTGACCACGACATGTAATTCCAAGATCAAGATAGGGTTAATCTAAGCAACTTAAATTGGCAGAAACATTGAAAGAGAACAGAATCTCGAGATCGTAGGTTACCAGCCACCCTAGGCCCTGTCCTAACGTGTCGGGTTGGCCGCTGTCACGACCCGCTCCCGAATAACCGGATACGAGTCGGACACGCCCAGCCTTTGTCGTTAGACACAACAAAGTAAGCTGTACCAATCTAGGAAAACTAACCAGATAAATATGAACATGAAATGAAATCACAGCATCTATATAAATGTGTCCCAACCAAAGTAGAGTACATCTCAGAATTATTACATTTCAACTAATAAAAGAGTATGCTAGTCTCAATACATGGAAAGATAATAGGAAAATACTAAGAAGCACTAGGCTTCTGCAGCCTCTAGGTCACAAGCAGCTCCAGCTGGCTCAGCAGGGAAATCAGTATCCTGTCCATAATAGGTGTCACACAAGGCCTCCATCTCACCTGCAACATATCCTATTCAGGAGAGGAGCAAAGTACAGTTCTTGGTAATGAACAATAACATCATGATATGGAAAGTAAATGCTGAAAGAACAGGATAAGAACAAGATATGTAAAGAACATGAAGAACATGAACTACCGCTATAAAGATACAGGAAAGATCACGACTATAGCTAAAATCAAGATCAGGATCATAGGAACTAATGTAAGAACAAAATCCTGAATATGTGTGTTATAATTTGAAATACTTCTATGATATGTGACCGGCTTGGGTAAGACCATGAAAGAGCATGAAAAGATCCTGAAAGATCATATGAGGTACGGCTTAGGACCCGCATGCACTGTGCGAGGCCTAAGCTAAAGATCATGAATAAGTATCCGGGTTTGGTCACATATCTAGAGCATTTCCCCACCCCAAGATACAAGTAAGATCATGAAAGAAAAAGCCAGAAAAGACCATAAACGTGTTGCAGTGTGTCAGTAATAAAGAACATGAAAATGCACTGATCAAAACCATAGAGTGTACTTGCCTTGCTCCAGGGAAGTACAAGTAACCAAAGAAACTGGGTGTCCTCCTGTAAGTAAATGATTTACAAGTTGATTAATGAACAGACTAATCTAAATTGTTATCAATAAATCTAACTATGATTAACTTCTATATAAGTCAATCTTAGTGTTACTCCTTCTAACATATTCTATAGAGTATTATTATCAAAAGTTATAACCAATCTAAGTCTCAAATTTCTAACATATCCAAGCCCTGATGCTAACCTATCAATCTTAAGCATTCTTGGTTATTAAGTTGGCTTGTCTAACCTCCTTAGGGCTGATGTAGATCAGTTCCTACTAAGAATTTGGATTGAATCAGTCTTGTGATGGTACTGATACAATTCAATCCTTACTAAGTTTGATATACAACAGTCCTAATTGTCCCACAACCAAACTACTATTCCTAACCATTCACCTTGCAACTGGAACCTTCCCAAATCTCAGAACATTGATTTAATGGTTTCAGTCCTTACTTAGGAGTCTAATTCATCTTCAAATAGGGCTTGCTACTCTATAACAGTCTGACTCGAATAGTCCCCAATGTCAACCAATCCATTTCAATTTATAATTTGGTTTCCAGCTCACAATATCCAAGAATTAACCCAGGGAATCCAAAGTCATACTCATGAATTCCTGTAACTTATATGCCAACATTTCCAATCCCACAACTGTCCAATTTAAATCAAAAGAAACCTGGACAAGTTAGTCCAAATATTACTTTAGATAAACAGTTCTAAAATTGTGACTAATACCTCAACCACAGTACTAGTTACTGTTAATGTCCCAAATCAATCTTAGGTTCAAAGGTAAATAAGTTTACAAAGACTGGTACAACTCAATCTTCTGCAGAAACCCAGTTTGCAAACCATCTGCCATTTAGAAAGTAATGGAAAACATGAACTAACCACATCAGGTTATCCCAGGATCGAATTAAATCCTGGCCATTCTAAGGCTAATTTGCAATCTGACTAAATAGTACATCAAATATATTACTCAGCAGGGTTGTCAAGAATTTCCTAAACAACCTAACCTACCTCTCTTCCATATTGGCTAACTATTAATGTTATGAGAACAATTCAGGAATTGCCTTAAGAGAGGAAACTGTCATTTAAAACATTTCCAGGATTACTCAGGCTGCATATCCTCATAACTGGCCTATGGTATTACCTTCCTGTGTAAGTGTCCTGTTTCAAGGATAAGTCTCATAAAATCTATTCCCATTTGGTCCTAGGTAATATTTAGTCTACTTGAACAACCAGTCTCCGTTCAGAAAATATGGGAGTGGAGTTAGTGTGCTGCTTGCAAGAAAACTTAAACCAGTACTAACATAATTAGGCCTCCATAATCAAAATCATCATTAACCAACTGCATTTAACCATCCCAAAAAGGAAATGACAAAATTCAAATAAGCCAAACTAACCTGTCAATGGAGTTAACTGATATATTCAGTCAAAACATTTCTTCCAATTCATTGTAAATGAAAATATACCCAATCTCAGGTTCAATAATCAGGATCAAACCTGGTCACTGATGCAAGCTCTGCTCACCCAAATATGCAATAGACATTACAGTTCAGTCTAGGACTGAACTGTCTCTCTTAACTGACAGTCCCAAACTTAAATCCTATTCTTAGATACCCTGAATTTCATACTCACTGATACCATTTCCCTTCAAATAGAAATCTCAACTGAGTATCAACCGAATTTAACTGTCCCTAACTCGAGATTTCCAGTTAAGCTAAGAAAACACATCAGTGAACAACTTCCAATGGTCCTTTCCTGCATTCTTAGGTAATACCTATTCTTAACTCTGCACTGACCAGAGACCTATGACTTCATAATTAAAATGATTGGTATACTCAAGAAATCAATCAACATAAGTAACTAACATATTCCTGAGACTTATGCTAACAGATAACCTCATCCATAGAGAAATGACTCACAACCTAACGTATACTTAGCTAAAAACCAGTCACGATACAAGCATTAAATTTACATAATCAAGGACTAATCTGATGAGAAATATACCTGAGAGTTAAATTCAGTAGAAGATCAGAATTTTAGGTCGGACACGAATCCCGTACCCAAGTTGATTCAATATCTGAAATCCAAATCAGACATCAACCAGACAATATCAAATTATAGGAACAAAGAGTTAGTTCTCCCAGATTTAGAATCAATATCTGGATTGAAATATTCTCACAAGCTTACCAAGGATTGATTCACCCCTGATATGCTCAGATCCACATCCTTTGCTATGATCACAGAACTAGATTGGATGATAGAGACAAATAATCGATCACTTGGTTTACACTGATCGATCTAAAATTTCCGATCCACAAAAAAGCCATTGCATCAATAGACCATTAAATTGAATCAAACAATCAAACGAGTTATGACTCCTACCAATCGCTGGATCGAAGAAGCTTCTTAGAGCTCACTGAATTTCAAGGATAATTTGAAAGAACAATCAGCAGATGTTCACAAGAATTTGAATTACCAAAATTTCTAAGGAATCGAAAATAGATTTGAACAATCTAATGCTCACCAGCCCTTCTCGTTGATCTGTCAAAGAAGTTGAACTCACTCTTCCTGTCTTCGTAGAGTCTTCAGACCATTAGCCATTGTCGTTCTCCTCCTAGAATTTGGTCGACAAGAGAGAAGAGCATGGGGAGGAAGAATGGAAAAGAATTCTCTCAGGAAAAATGTTGCAGAGAATGATGAAGGAAGGGGAGTGATTATATAGGATTGGTAGCTTGATCCTTACGCAGGGGTTGGCGCCAGAAGAATTTCTAGCTCACTCTTGTGAGAAGAAGTTTGTTAGGATTTCAAAACTAACGTCACATGGGTGTGGGGAAGAATGAGCTGTGAATTACTTTACCAGTTCTCTTTCCTCGAATGACCTAAGCAATTACTATGGTCGATTTTTGAAAAGACTAATGGCTGAGTTAGAGAGAATTAATGGGCTGAGTTAGAAAGAAGGATTTAATTAATACAAAAGCCCACGGGCTAACCTAAATGATATACTTAATATATATTACATGAAATAGTAAATAGTTCTATTTACTAAATAATAAAAAAATTTAACTTGAATATTAAAAGGTGGAGTTACAAATCTCTCCCCCTTGAAAAATTTCGTCCTCGAAATTCAATGATCAAATCAATTTCTGCAATTCTCAAAGGATCTAACACCAGTTTATTATTGAAAAATCAAAATACAAAATACAATCACGAGAACAATCTAGGGTAGCGCTCACGCATCTCGTCTTCGCGCTCCCATGGGGACTCTCCCGGGGAGTGATGTCTCTACATGACGTGAACGAGGGGAATGGTCTGGTTCCGCAGACGCTTCTCTCTCCGGTCCAAGATCTCTACTGGCTGCTCCTCATAAGTCAATCTCGGGCCCACCTCCAGCTCGGAATAGTCCACCACATGGCTCGGGTCTGAAATGTATCGTCGAAGCTGAGATACGTGGAAAACATCATGCAATCCCTCTAATCTATCTAGAAGCGCTAGTCGGTATGCCACCTCACCAATCCGTGCCTTCACGTCGAAGGGTCCGATGAATCTCGGACTGAGCTTTCCGCCTCTGCCGAACCTGATGACTCCCCTAGTCGGTGAGATCTTCAGGAATACTCTGTCTCCAACCTCGAACTCAAGTGTCCGTCTGCTGCTGTCCGCCCAGTACTTCTGTCGATCCTGTGCAACTCTGATATGCTCCCGGATCAGTCTGACTTTCTCAGCTGAGTCTATTGCCATCTCTGGCCCAAGCAAAGCTCTCTCGCCAACGTCGTCCCAAGATAGCGGCGTGCGGCATCTCCGTCCATACAGTGCCTCGAACGGGGTCATCTCGATGCTAGCCTGATAACTGTTGTTATAGGCAAACTCTACCAAGTGTAAATGGTCCTCCCACGAACCGCCGAAGTCGAGTGCGCAAACCCGCAGCATGTCCTCCAAGGTCTGAATGGTCCTCTCAGATTGTCCGTCCGTCTGTGGATGATAGGCTCTGCTAAACTTCAACTGTGATCCCAAGCTCTGCTGTAGACTCCTCCAGAAGTGTGATGTGAAGCAGCTGTCTCGATCTGAAACGATGCTCACCGGCACTCCGTGAATCCTCACGATGTGACACATGTAGAGGTCTGCAAGCTTCTCGGTCGACAGTCCAACCTTGAACGGAATAAAATGAGCGGACTTTGTCAATCTGTCCACGATCACCCAAATAGCGCCCTTGCCACTGGGAGTACGCGGTAATCCAGAGACGAAGTCCATAGTAATGTGCTCCCACTTCCATTCTGGAATAGGTAAAGGCTGGAGTAGTCCTGCTGGTCTCTGGCGCTCCGCCTTGACTTGCTGGCACACAAGGCATCTGGAAACAAATCTGGCGACCTCTCTCTTCATCCCATACCACCAAACATACTCACGCAAATCCTTGTACATCTTGGTAGATCCAGGATGTATAGAATATTGTGACTGGTGGGCCTCCTGCATCACCTCCTCCCACAAGTCCTTGGGCACACATAGCTAGCTCCCGTGCCTCAAGGATCCGTCCTCCGTAATGGTGAAGTCGTCGATCAAACCCAACTCCACCCGAGCTCTGAGACATCGGAGCTCCTCATCAAGAAGTTGGGCCTCCTTGATATTCTCTAGCAACCCTGACTGTATCTGCATGTGCATCATCTGTCCTCCATACCCTGGCAGAACAACCTCAATCCCAAGGCTTTCAAGATCCTCCAAGAGATGCCGGTCCATGGTGAGATACATAGCAATAGGATATCTACTGAGAGCGTCTGCTACCACGTTCGCCTTCCCCGGATGGTACTGCAGACTGATGTCAAAATCTTTTATGAGTTCCAGCCATCTACGTTGCCTCATATTCAACTCCTTTGGAGTAAAGACATACTTCAGGCTTTTGTGGTCCGTGAAGATGTCCACTCTCTCTCCATATAGGTAATGCTTCCACAGTTTCAAGGCAAATATGACTGCTGCAAGCTCCAAGTCATGTGTAGGATAATTCTTCTTATGGGGCCTCAACTGTCTAGAAGCATACGCTATAACCTTCTTGTTCTGCTCCAGCACGCACCCCAAACCTTTCCCTGAAGCATCGCTGTAGATAACGAACCCTCCTGATCCCGATGACAAAGCTAGAACTGGTGCCGTCGTGAGTCTTCTCTTCAATTCTTCAAATGCTGACAGGCAGGCGTCGCTCCAGATGAACTCCTCGTCCTTCCGCGTAAGCTTCGTCATAGGCTCTGCTATCCTGGCGAAGTCCTTCACGAACTTCCTGTAGTATCCTGCTAAACCCAGGAAACTACGAATCTCTGCTACTGACTTGGGAGGTGCCCATGCTTCCACTGCCTCAATCTTCTTGGGATCCACAGAAATCCCCTCTCCAGTCACCACATGCCCCAAAAACTCCACTATGTCCAAGAAAAACTCACATTTCGAGAGTTTCCCGTACCGCTTCTCCTTCCGTAAAATTTCTAAAATAATTCGCAGGTGCTCAACATGCTCCTCCTCTGTCTTGGAATAGATCAGAATGTCGTCAATAAAGACTACGACAAACTTGTCCAGATACTTATGGAAGACCTTATTCATCAGGTTCATAAACACAGCTGTGGCATTGGTGAGTCCGAACGGCATCACTAAAAACTCATACTGGCCGTATCGGGTGTTGAAGGCTGTCTTCGAAATATCCTGCTCCCGAACCTTCATCTGGTGGTACCCCGACCGAAGATCAATCTTAGAAAAGACCTTCGCTCCACTAAGCTGGTCAAATAGCTCATCAATCTGCGGCAAAGGATATCTATTCTTAATGGTGATGTTGTTGAGTACACGGTAGTCAATGCACATCCTCACCGTCCCATCCTTCTTGGGCACGAAAAGTACCGGTGCTCCCCAGGGTGAAGCACTGGACCGAATAAATCCCTTGCCCTCAAGCTCATCAATCTGCGCCTTCAACTCCGCAGCTTCCTTCGGGTTGATCTTGTAACAGTGCTGGGACTTCGGTGCTGATCCGGGCACTAGGTCGATGCTGAACTCGACATCTCGGTCTGGCGGCAAGCCTGGCAATTCCTCGAGGAAGACGTCGAGATACTCTGCAATCAGCGGATGCGGCAACTCCTGGTCTTCTGCAACTGCTCCGAAGTAGACTCCCTCTGGCCTCTCTGTAACTCGTTTGCTGATCTCGAATGGTGGAACTCCTGGCGGGCTGAAGATCACCTTCCCTTCATGGCAGTCTATTACGGCAAACTGCTCGCTCATCCAGTCGATGCCGAGGACTACGTCGAATCTAGGCAGTGGCGTCACTAGAAGTCGAGCTCGAATCTCTCTCCCAGCAATAGTGATAGGGCATTCCACCATCTCACTTACTGGCACTGTCCCTCCTCCTGTCATAATCTGACAGTTCCGCCTAGTGGGCTTGGGTGTGAAGCCGTGTCTATGTAGAAACTCATATGATACAAAGCTATGGGTAGCCCCAGAATCAAATAATGCAATGGCAGGGAAAGAATGTAGAAGTATCGAACCTGTGATCACATCTGGTACTGCCTCGTCCTCCTTAACTGCAGCCATGACGTAAGCACGTCCCTGCTGTGCTCCTCCTCTCTGCTGCTGCTGGTGCTGTGCAAACCTCTGCTGCTGGGGTGGCAGAGCTCCTCCTCTCTGGGGTGCAGCAGGCAATGCTCTGGGTGGTGCAGCCGGTGGTCCTCCAGCTCCTCGGGTCCTCCTGCTAGTCTAGCTATAGCCTGAGCGTAGTCCCTCATCTGATGTGCATCTGATCCGCAAAAGAGGCAAAGTCCCAACCACTTATGGCACTCGTCGATATGATGACCGGGGCGATGGCAATGGGCACAAGGGGTCGCCAGCTGCTGTCTCTGATGCTGATATGCTGGAGCTCTGGCCTGACGGTGATGCTGCTGCTGGTGCGGCCTCGTCTGGGTCTGAGTCTGAACCCTCTTCGCTGGTGCCTGGAAACTGCTGCTGCCCACATCCCGGTCCCTCTTCAGCTTGGGGTCCGCCTCCTTTTCCACAGCCTGAGCAATCTTCAGAATGCTCGCATACGTCGTCGCCTGACTGATCGCCACCGTATGTCGCAGCTCTCTGGTAAGACCCTTCTTGAATCTCCATGCTCTGTCCTCTGGCTCTCTAATCAGGTTCTCAGCAAACCTGTTGAGTCTGGTGAACTCTGAAGTGTACTGCGCAACCGTCATCGTCCCCTGCTGCAGTGCCTCGAACTGCATCCTCAACTCATCACGCTCTACCTCTGGAAAGAATTTCTCCTTGAACAGTGTTTTGAAAACTGTCCAAGATACTTGGGGCTCCGCCAACTGGGGGTCCTCCCGATACCAAGCTCTGGCCAAGTCAAAGAGTCGCATGCTAGCCACTGACACCTTCTGATCCTCTGGAATATTCGCCATGGTCAAGGTCCTCTCTGCATTTTCCAGCCACTCATCTGCATAGATGATCCCCTCGTCGCCCCAGAAGTCCATCGGGCAAAGATTCTGGTACTCCTTGGCTGTCCCCGGTCTCGGTCCTCGCGGTGCTGGAGGTGCTGCTGGTGTTGGTGCTGGTGCTGCCGGCTCTCTGGTCCTCAGGACGTCGACGACAGTCGCTCTGAACTGCGTGGCCTGCTGGTTCTGGGTCTCGCGGAACTGAGCAGCCTGGTGGTCCTCGGCCTCCATAAATTGCTGAAACATCGCCATCACCTGGGTGCCGTCAAACATCATAGTCGGCGGCAGTGCTGGAAAGATAGGAGGCGCTGGTGGAAGCGGATCTGCCTGAACGTCTGGTGCCGCCTGCTCCGAACCGCCTGCAACTCCAGAACTGCCTGCAACTCCAGACTGGTCTGCGGTCTTCCCCGTGGCGACCATCCTGCATAAAAAGAAAACTTGTTGAATGACAAAGCCTAAAACCTAACAAACAATGTTTTTAATAATAATAAGCACCTGAAAAACTTGAATAACCTGACATACCCTTATTTCCCGATTTTCCTATGCTGTGATCAAGTTTCCCTAGTGTAATCAAGTCCCCCAATAGTACGCTAAGTCCTAGGTACCATTAGGATGGACCTGCATGGGCCACCACTAAAAACATGTCACGACCCGCTCCCGAATAACCGGATATGAGTCGGACACGCCCAGCCTTTGTTGTTAGACACAACAAAGTAAGCTGTACCAATCTAGGGAAACTAACCAGATAAATATGAACATGAAATGAAATCACAGCATCTATATAAATGTGTCCCAACCAAAGTAGAGTACATCTCAGAATTATTACATTTCAACTAATAAAAGAGTCTGCTAGTCTCAATACATGGAAAGATAATAGGAAAATACTAAGAAGCACTAGGCTTCTGCAGCCTCTAGGTCACAAGCAGCTCTAGTTGGCTCAGCAGGGAAATCAGTATCCTGTCCATAATAGGTGTCACACAAGGCCTCCATCTCATCTGCAACATATCCTATTCAGGAGCGAAGCAAAGTACAGTTCTAGGTAATGAACAATAACATCATGATATGGAAAGTAAATGCTGAAAGAACAGGATAAGAATAAGATATGTAAAGAACATGAAGAACATGAACTACCGCTATAAAGATACAGGAAAGATCACGACTATAGCTAAAATCAAGATTAGGATCATAGGAACTAATGTAAGAACAAAATCCTGAACATGTGTGTTATAATTTGAAATACTTCTATGATATGTGACCGGCTTGGGTAAGACCATGAAAGAGCATGAAAAGATCCTGAAAGGTCATATAAGGTACGGCTTAGGACCCGCGTGCACTGTGCGAGGCCTAAGCTAAAGATCATGAATAAGTATCCGGGTTTGGTCACATATCTAGAGCATTTCCCCACCCCAAGATACAAGTAAGATCATGAAAGAAAAAGCCAGAAAAGACCATGAACGTGTTGCAGTGTGTCAGCAATAAAGAACAGGAAAATGCACTGATCAAAACCATAGAGTGTACTTGCCTTGCTCCAGGGAAGTACAAGTAACAAAAGAAACTGGGTGTCCTCCTGTAAGTAAATGATTTACAAGTTGATTAATGAACAGACTAATCTAAATTGTTATCAATAAATCTAACTATGATTAACTTCTATATAAGTCAAACTTAGTGTTACTCCTTCTAACATATTCTATAGAGTATTATTATCAAAAGTTATAACCAATCTAAGTCTCAAATTTCTAACATATCCAAGCCCTGATGCTAACCTATCAATCTTAAGCATTCTTGGTTATTAAGTTGGCTTGTCTAACCTCCTTAGGGCTGATGTAGATCAGTTCCTACTAAGAATTTGGATTGAATCTGTCTTGTGATGGTACTGATACAATTCAATCCTTACTAAGTTTGATATACAACAGTCCTAATTGTCCCACAACCAAACTACTATTCCTAACCATTCACCTTGCAACTGGAACCTTCCCAAATCTCAGAACATTGATTTAATGGTTTCAGTCCTTACTTAGGAGTCTAATTCATCTTCAAATAGGGCTTGCTACTCTATAACAGTCTGACTCGAATAGTCCCCAATGTCAACCAATCCATTTCAATTTATAATTTGGTTTCCAGCTCACAATATCCAAGAATTAACCCAGGGAACCCAAAGTCATACTCATGAATTCCTGTAGCTTATATGCCAACATTTCCAATCCCACAACTGTCCAATTTAAATCAAAAGAAACCTGGACAAGTTAGTCCAAATATTGCTTTAGATAAACAGTTCTAAAATTGTGACTAATACCTCAACCACAGTACTAGTTACTGTTAATGTCCCAAATCAATCTTAGGTTCAAAGGTAAATAAGTTTACAAAGACTGGTACAACTCAATCTTCTGCAGAAACCCAGTTTGCAAACCATCTGCCATTTAGAAAGTAATGGAAAACATGAACTAACCACATCAGGTTATCCCAGGATCGAATTAAATCCTGGCCATTCTAAGGCTAATTTGCAATCTGACTAAATAGTACATCAAATATATTACTGTCACGACCCGCACCCGTTTTTTTTTTTTTTTAAACGGATACAAGACGTGTCCAAGCCAGCCTACACTGCAGTGTCGGCGGTAGAACGCTGTCATGGCCATGAAGATCAAAATCACAAATAATGCTCATTCACAAAATTAATTTAATTTACGATGATCACAAGTTTTACATTTGTATAAAAATATAAACTTGTACAAATAACTGAATGACTACAACTCAACTATCTAGCTAGTCTCTAGGCTTTATCTGCAAGTATTCCCGTCACTCCCCAAGCTAAATGAATCCGCGGCTAACCTGAAAATGTTGGTTTCCAGTCAGGAATGGAACGAGCACAATTCACTGAATGCAATTTCAAATAAAGAAAATGACTATAAAACAAAGGTTAGGCATTAATCATGAGTTTTGAAAATAATAGTAAACCCGTAAGAAAATCAATAGTAATAAATAGACCAATATACTTTTCCACCGTTAGAAGTACCTTTGACATGTGATCGGTCTGGGGTGCTACACCGCACGGTCTACGATATCTACTTGCAGAAAAGTAACGATGTCTACAATGTCTACAATATCTACAATGTCTACAATATCTACAATGTCTACAATATTTACAATGTCTACAATATCTACAATGTCTACAATATTTACAATATCTACAATATTTACAATGTCTACGATATCTACAATGTCTACAATATCTACAATGTCTACACTATCTACAATGTCTACGATATCTACAATGTCTACAATATCTACAATGTCTACGATATCTACAATGTCTACGATATCTACAATGTCTACGGTCTGATCACACATCCTTGGTACTTCTCATTCCCGACTCAACAATTTATAATAGAGTATAAAAATCACATAACCAATGACTAATCAATGAAATATAGTAAAGATCAATATCGAAATGCAGACAATAAACTGTACTCGCCTGTGGTCCTTTGCTGGTGAAACCGACAATCTGAACTACTCAATGTGCCACTATAGTCAAAACCCGTACAACAGTCCCCGGAAGCTGAAATAAATAATACCAATGATCTCAGAATAGTCTAATTAGCTAGGATTGTCTGTCCCTACGTCCAATTCTGGACACAGGGGCAAAACGGTAATTTCGGGCCAAAACGGTGTCCGCCGTTCGACCCACTTTGCACCGAAAAGCGTGCCAGAGTCAACGGTCTCTAAAGTCGTCAAACTACATGTCTACAGATCCAGTTTTTCGATACGAACCCAACCGTATGTCCAAAGTTGGATTCCGGTGGGCCGTACACAAAATCGCCCGTTGAGTGGGACCGTGGGGCCCGCAAAACGACGATTTTATCAACTGTCTCAGAATTGGACCAAACTTGGCATACAGGACCAGAAAAATAATACGGTCCAGATGGCGCAAGTTTTGTCTCGATCTGACGAGCGTGCACAAAGTAATTAGAGAATTTGCAAGATGCACGATACGGTGAATTTCGACGGATATGCATCAAATTCGTCGCGCACACGCGACCAATTTGAATTCCGCCAAAGCCCACACGACCACGAAGCTGTTACGCAGCTTTCGATGCCTTCGGTGCGCGACCACATCGCCCGGAATGGCGGGACGGACGTCGTGTCGATGTTTTTTTTTTTTTTTCTAGTTTTGAAAATAGGTTTTTCCTGAACTTTGAAGGTAATTTAACAGCATTATAATTGATGAAAAATAAATCTAGAAATAGGGTTTCCATCTCGTATATGTTGTCAATAATTGCCTTCAATTAGATTTTCGAAACCGTGCCTGGTTTGGGATAAAACTGGCCGCAAACTAGGGAATCTGGACTGGTTCTACTATTCTGTTTCGACAGATTTTTGGTCAAATTCAACTCGATTTAACGGCCAACCTAAACCATCTAAATTCGTTCTAAAAGAAAGGAATTAATCTTGTATATATTGGGAACATACCCGCGAAATTGGTTCATGAAATCGATGAGTGTGGAGGGAGAAAACTCGTCGTGAAGTCGCCTCCTTGCTGCAACTGCTGCCGTTGCTGCTGTCTTCTTCGCGCGCTTGCGCACGCGCACGAGGACGTCTGGCCGACCCTGGCGGCGCGTGGTGGCGGCGACGGCGGCGATGGGCCACCCAGGGTGGCTGGGCGCGCGCTGGGTTGGATGGAGATTAGGGTTTCTCGCTCCCTCTATCTCGTATATATATATATATATACCTACGGTTAATCAGAGCGCGGGGGTGGGTTAGCTCGGTTTTGGAATAGAGGGGAGGTCGGGCTATGGGGAAAACTTTGGCCCTGGAGTATGGCCTGGTGATCAGCTGGGTCGGGTGACTTGCTCTCGGCCTGGTGATCATCTGGGTCGGGTTTGGTTGTACTACTTGGCTCGGGTTGGTAGTATAGCCTGGGGTCGGTTCTACTATTGGGACTTGGCTGTGTACGAGCTGGGGAAAGTTTCACAGGTCGGGTGGCTTTAAGCTCTGGTTTGGAGTTGTATACAGGGGATTTGGGTCGGGCTCAGCACTGGGCCGGGCTGCTGCCTCTTGTATTCTCCTTTTTCTCAGTTGAAAATATGCATCAAATTATTTAACCAATGGAAGTAAAAGACAGAGTCATAACCTACAAAACAAACTTTCATCTTCTTTTCCTATCAGTTTGACGGTTCGTCAAATAAGCATAAACACACATCTCAACTTTCTACATTTCTGACCTTTCCACTTCATATCTAATATTGTATTTGTAATAACAATAACAGAGAATTGAGACCCTAACAAAACACAGCTCTTAATCGTCAATTCTTCATTCCTTAATTACTAATAGTATACAAAGACGACCAAAACCCAAAATCAAACATTGCATTATGTAGGACTATCAAAGAATTAGATGATAAACGACTTTCTCAGTTCTTCACAACCAATATATATACAAAAACCCACTAAAATTGCATCCCGCAAGCATATGTAACCAATAGATACTCAAACAAGTATCAGACTACAAGAGGACCAAACTCCCATATATATTATCTATTTATATATATATACCCTCATACACATATTTTTATATGCATGTATATACACACACATATATACTTATATATCTTTGATAAAATAATAATAATTATTAACAATAAATAAGTTATTTATTTAATAACCATGATATATTATTAATATTATATAACCTCGATAAC